>KN822991.1:41402-80457 GCA_000827465.1 Tulasnella calospora MUT 4182 | reverse complement strand
TCCTCCTTTCCCTCAGCAGCCTCCTCTGGCTTCTTGGCCTCATCCGTAGGCTCAAAGCTCTCCACAAGGTCCGGCACGTCATCATCGTCCTCGCCCTCACCCTTGGCCTCTCCACCTGCACCATTAGCCCCTGCTGCAGCGGCAGCCGCGGCGGCAGCAGCAGCGGTCTGGCTCTGGTACTGAGCTGCGAGTTTTCGTAGCGAGGCAAGTGAGTCGGGTCCAAGTTGGCCGAGGATGCCAGGGACGAGATCGGTGAGCTCCTTTACTTGTCCTGCACCGTACACGGCCATGGTGTTGGAAGGGAGGGCAGCGTGGACTATGTAATAAATAGCAAAGCAGAAATGCGGAGTTCAGCAATTGCACCCTCAGGAAAGGCCTACCGCGCGCGACACTAAGACGTACCCTTGGGAGCCTGGAAGTGCAACACATTGCCATCATCCTGGAACATGTTCACCTCCTCCACAGCGGTGATGGGTTGCAGGTTAAGCTTCTTGAGAGCTCCCTGTAGCTTTTGGTCGTTGCCCGCACCGCTGACTGCCGTCTTCTTAATGACCTTCCGTCGAGGTGTGCCCTTTCCACCTGTTGGCAATCCATTCCGTCCACAAGAGTGTCATAGGTTCGAGTTGGTAATGGTCGTAGTTGCAAGTATAAAGAGTCATGGGGAAAGAGGAATCGATTAGCATTTAGTGCACTCCACTGCCTAATTAAGCATATACCGCCGGGTTCATGACTCGCGTTACGAGCGCACAACCGCGACAAAAGTCCAACATATAGAGCGGCTGGGCCACTAGACCATCGTGTAGGTTCCACGCGAATGGCGCGTGTTGTATGGCGGGGATTGCCAGTACCCACCTAACCTAGAGACATTCTGAGCCTTGAGCTTGGCCAACTTTTCTTGGTTCAGAGGCATCTTGAATCAAATCAAACCCCGTGCTGTACCGAAATAGGAAAGAAATATAAAGCCCTCAGAGGTGTGGGGGGTGAGGGATGGCCGGCTTGTATGCAGGATGAGTCGTTGAATTGACCAAAGTGCAAGCAGCATTCTATCAGCAGACAGAATTGGTACTTCACACGGTTAAGACGCCGTTGAAAATTTGCCCAGTAGGCTAGGTCGCAGTATTATGTTTATCTAATAGTATCAAGATTCTACATCTAGACTTGTATTAACAACGAATAGCGAGGTTCACGCTAGCGTCCGCCCCTTCGACTTCTAGCAAGCACATCCATGAGGTGCGGGGAAGAGGCCATCAACTTTCTGTCATGCTCGCGGCGTCCCACGGTCTTGCTTACACCATCAAAGCGCGCCACCGGAGATGTCCCTGAAAATCGAAATTCCCCTGGTTTACCGGACGTGGCGTTGAACGACTTCTTTTCTCCCCTGCCCCTCGAGCTTCCAGACAAATCCGCCACTCCCTCGACTCGTTTCTCCACTCTCCAGTTATTTATTTCAAATCAGCTCGATAGACGTCCGATTTCACTTCGATAATTCACTTTTGACGGGTGTTTTCTTTTCGATCACAAAAGACTGGGAGCTTGCAACACACACGAGCCTTGATCCAGATAGAAGATAGAACGACGCTAGAAGACTGTCACCTTCCGGCCTTGATAGAGTTTTCAGAAGTTCTCTACGACGGTGTTTGAACAAGAAAAAGAGCTCGAACGATAGACCAGATGGCTTCGTCCACGGCTCCCGAACGAAAACCGGCATCCCCGTAAGCCGGCTTCTTTTCACGTTCCCCGTCCGCCCGCAACCTGACTTCCACCCGACTGTGCAGAATGTACGCGTCTCTACGGGATATCCTCATCAAAAGAGCAGACGAGCATCCAGACAATGTCGCGGTCAATTGGGTACGTTACGCCACTGTTATCGCGTTTTATTTTTATTTCCTTTTCCTTTTTTTTCTGTCCTCACCTCGCGCCTTTCCCGCATGATAGATCGATACTACGGGCAGCGTTTCAACCTCCATAACGTATGGCGAACTTTCCCATCTCGCTTTCAGCTTGGCTCGGTATATGAAGAACCATGGAGTAGAAGTGGGGGACCGTGTTGCCATTCTCGATGATCGGTGTGGTCCGGAATTGTTCGTAGCGTTTTTCGCATGCCAAGTAAGAATAAGTTCGCGGGATTTTGAAGAGCCTTTGCAAGGACTCATTATTGGCGAACATTTTCATCGTTCGTCGTTAGGTCCTTAGCGCCGTGCCTGTCCCCGTACCTTGTCCTTCCGCGAGCTCGAACTTCGCCGCTGCGGCTCCTCAAATCCTCTCGATCATGGAAGAATTGAAACCGGATACCATTTTAGTCCCTCCTAGAGTGAAGGACGTCCTTGGTACTGTAAGTAATTTCGTTGCTCTATACCTTCCTCCAAAATGCTCATGGAGAGGTCCACCCGCCCAGGTGATCGAAGTTGATTCTTTCGAACTCCACCGTGAGCCAGAATCTCTCGAGCAGAGCTTCAAGAGGGTCTCTCGTCTTGGTGTCTTTGTCGTCGACCCTATGGACGACACTGTTGGTGGCAAGGCGTTTGACGATGAGCAGTGGGAGGGAGAGGAAGGAGACGGTACGTTATGCTGGCGTTCGGTCGCCCGCCGATATTAAACTACATAATTTTCTTCGATTGTGGCAGGGCTCGCCTATATCCAATTTACCTCGGGAACGGACAGCGATCCTAAGGTAAGCGATTCCGCGCACGAGCTCACTCATAACAGCGCTTTTAACGTTCTCTCACCTTTTCGTCAGGGTATATTTGTCTCTCATGCGGCAGCGTTGACCCATCTGGCGACTTTCTCCGCTATTGGTTCTACCGCAAGTCAAGGATCATCAACTAAGAGGGTTGGTCTGGTTGCACCACCAAGGTATGCTGTTAGCTCAGTCTCATGATACCACGAGACGAGAGTTAAAGGCATCGATTTCTGCAGCTTTGATCGGTCGCTTATAATTGGGGCTCTGGGAGCGATATATGAGGGTGGAACATCGTTTCTGGTTGACATGTAAGCACTTATCATGGAACAGTCCTAGAACCGGCCTCTCATCCAATCTCAGTGATGCCATCCAGGGCGATCCACTTGCATATTTCCGGCTGCTGTCAGACCATCAAATGACGTCCGCGCTCGTTCCCCAAGCCTTATTCTTGGAGGCCTTGGAAGCATGGAAGCAACTTCCTGTTGAGAGGCGGCCCAAACTAAGCGCATGGGACCTGAGCAAGTGTACCCAGCTCGTATCCTACGGTGGATCAATCTCCGGAGAAGTGGGAAAGGAAATTCGCGAATTGCTGAAACCGGCCGGGCTACCGAACGTCTCGTTCGACGTGAGTCGCTGGACCTTCCTGTCTGTTGTTGGGAGCATCCACTAACGGAGACTCGCCCTAGACTATCTATGGACTGTCAGGGTACCCTTTGGCCGCTACAGCCAGTCTCTCGACCTCACCCGCATCGCACAACGGGACCATTTACGCCCCATGTTCTGGAATGGCCGTGAAGATTGTAGACCCGGTAACACGGGAGGAGCTGCCAGACGGATTCCAAGGCGAGATCTGGATTGATGGACCTGGCATGCCCGTTGGGTTTTTAGCATCAACTGATGAGGAGGATTCTATGGGTCGACTCCAAGACCAAGCGGTGGGTCCTGATCTGAGGCCAAAGATCCCAATTCCAATTAACTCATGCTGCACATTTAGTATCTTCGGACGGGCGACCTTGGCGTCATTGAGAACAGCAAGTTTACCATTAGTGGCCGTCTATCCGAGTACGTCACTCTCGCTACAATCTTACAGGCCTGCACTGAGCATAGCTTCCATGTAGCTCCTTCAACATCAATGGCAAGACCTTCTTCGTTCCGGAAATCGAGAATGTGGTTTCGGGATATCACGGTGTTTCCCAAGCCTTGTTGCTCCCTTTCCCTCCAGACACCGGCTCCACTCGTCCGTCATTAGTCCTTCTGCTGGCATTGGAAACACGCACCATCAACCACATGTCAATGTTCGATCATAGAGGTATGTTGATAGTCTTGCCTAAATCATCCTACTCTCTAATATATCGAGGCACGCTTCTAGACCTCTGCATTGGACTGTACCGACGGGTCTCGGCTCTCAAGGCAGTCAAATTAACCAACATCCTTATATTTGCCCCCGATGCTCTCCCCAAAACTATAACGGGGAAATTCGCAAAGGCCGCTGCTCGCTCTCTCTACCTTAGGGCCGAAGTTCCACAAAAAGTGTATCAATGGGATCTGAATCTGGAATCCGTTCCGCCTACTCCCCGCGAAGAACTTGTTCTTTCTCCGCTGATTGTCACTCCAGAGCGGCCAGATGCTAGGTTCATGCTCGTCTCTTGCGGTGCGGAAGTGTTCGCGACTGACACGAGTATGTCCAACACTAGGGGCATGCGTGATTTGGTCCGAAGGCAATGGAAAATGGTCCTTCAAGTTCCAATTGACGATGCCGATGACTTCTACGGGCTTGGCGGCTCTCTGGCACAAGGTATGCGGTACGTACATCTTTCTGACCTACTAAATATGGATCGGTTCGCGTACTGAACTTTTACTTGATTCAGCATTACCTATGCGGTCCGAAAAGTTTTGAAGTGCCCCCAAATCGGTATCCATCACCTTATCGGTTCGCGTACATTCGCAGCCTACGCCGAGACGGCGCTTCGCGTCGCTCGCTTCGACGATAGCGAGGAGGCCCATCAAGAACTTCACACGGCGGAGCTCGAGAGGTCACAGTGGCTTTGGGACCAAGTTGTATTCCCAGAAGACTTCAAAGCACTCGAACCTCGCAGCCTCGCTGGCCCCAGCACCCCGCGTCGTGCCGAGCCCGCCGAGGGTATCCTTCTACTTGGCGCGACGACCGCACTCGGTTCCTTCATTCTTGCCGAGCTCCTGAACTCGGATCGGTCGACGGTGATTCACTGCGTGGTGGACGCTGAGACGGAAGAAGCGGCTCGAGCCGCAGTGGTTAGTGCGCTGAAAAAGCATATCCTGTGGCGGGCGCAATGGCCTGGCCGAATCATACCGGTTGCAGGGCGACCCTACGCCAAACGGTTTGGGCTGGGCACCGCAGCCTTCCAGACACTGGCGAATGAGGTCAAGTTGGTTATCCATGCGTCGGGCGCGGGTGATGCAGACTTGCTGGGACCGTATACGTTGCACGAGAAGGAGATGGTTTCTGGGACGAAGGAAGCGATTCGATTGGCTTTGTCCAGCTCGAACGGCGTTCCGATTCCTGTTCACTTTGTCAGCAGTCTGGATGTATTCGGTGAGTTATGCCCCGACTTGGCCACATGTGTTAGTGCTAATCCTTATGCAGATGAT
The DNA here is from genome assembly GCA_000827465.1 of Tulasnella calospora MUT 4182. Lineage (NCBI taxonomy): Eukaryota > Fungi > Basidiomycota > Agaricomycetes > Cantharellales > Tulasnellaceae > Tulasnella > Tulasnella calospora. Next base: position 75,149 of record KN822991.1, on the reverse strand, counting down.
GCGCATTATGCGCAGGAACTTGAGGCCCACCATCCTCCGTTGCATAGTCGGACACCTGGGAAGGCCCGGGCGCATTGGGTGGTAGAGCAGTTGGTCCTTAAGGCATCCCGAGATTACCGTCTACCGGCTGCAGTATACCGCGTTGGTTCCTTGCTCGGCCATTCTTCTACCGGTGCTTCCTTTGCCTTGGATGGACCAATCAGCGTTATCCTGGATAACCTGCACAGGACGAAGAAAGCTCCGCAGGAGCTTCTTGACGTATCGGTAAGGTCTCGCCGCTTCAACGTCACGGAGGTGATGACTCACAAGTCCCATGCTTCTTCAGCTGCCGTTCACGACCGTCGACTACGCAGCCAAAGCCATTGTGACCAGTGCATTGGCTCCCCCTCCCAGAGCTCGGAGTCAACTGGCGTTCTACCACGTTTTAAGCACCGAAGCATATCCCTTCCACAGGGCAGTGGAAGTGTTTGAAAGCGTAACCGGAGAATCAGCAAACTTGAAGGCGCCTGTTGCATTGCAAGATTGGCTTTTAACACTTGAAGAGTGCCTCCCGGCCGATCTGGTGGCCGAACGAGGGAGTCTGCTTCGGAACGCGAATCAGGATCCCGTCGCTCTGGAGTTCGCTGCTCTTGCGTCAGCTCTTTTCAGCGATACCGAGGGAATCCGAGCATTAGGCGGGCCGGAGGAAGTTTCAACAGTGCAGATGCAAGACCGGCTCAGGCGACTCGGTTTCTCGATCGACCGAACCATAGAGGAAGTAGAAGTCATTGATCGTGCTTTGGCCGTCAGCATCAAGTGGGCTGGTCAAGAGGCGAAGAGGAGGAGGTTGAAGGCCGAAGCTGACGCAGCAGCTGCATTAAAACAAGAGCAGATGCGAGCCGCTGTCCAAACGTATTCTAAGGAGAAGCAGTCAGATGCGGAAAGCGATGGTAGTACGATTGCTGGGGCGGAGACCGTTGTTGCTGTTGCTCAGCCGCGTCATGTGATCGGAGACGTTCAACGATTAAGGGAATGGATTTTGAGAACGCCGAGTTTGGCTTTCTTGACAGTCTTGTTATGGGCATTCTTGGGACAGTAGAGTAGACACACAAGCGATAACTTAATTCTTTACGGTTTAGACGATTATTTTCTTACTGTTATTATCCGTGATGCTTATATAGAGATATTTCTCGCTTCTGAGAGTGGTGAAGAGAATAAATATATATTCGACAAGGCGCCAACATGGGAAGTGAACAATCGTAGGAACCGCATACACTACAACGAAGTTATTAGACAGGGTTTACAGGAAGCATAAGAGGAGAATAAAAGACAGATTTAATTTTTAGACCAGTTCCACGTATCGTAGAGGTCGTCTTTCCAAGCTCTATTCTTGGCAGCAAAGATGATGCTGCCGAACAGAAGGACGGTGTTGATGATCCATCCGAGCCACGCGAAAGCCATTATTGCCTGATTCACGCAATCGCTGATAAGCATCTGCCCAGTGTTGCTAGAGGAGTTCCACGAACCTCGAGAAGCCTGCATTGAGGATGGTGGCACCAAGACAAGCTCGGCCAGACGGTCTGTTTGCGTTACAAGTCGTGGTCAACCTTTGGAACCCACTGCACGCCTAAGCACCTACCGAAGCAGCGCCAGCACCTCCAACCCAAAACATCCAGAGGACGGAGAGAACAATGAGCTCGAACCACTGACGAGCGAAGATAGGATGTGTTGAGCGCTTGCGGATCAAGATCAACCTGCAAATGGAACGGGATTCGCTGTTTGAGACGATCACGAGTAAACGAAATAATATATCCCCATACACAACAGGGATCCAAATGAGGGCGAAAATACTTGAGATAAGAAGCTCGACGATTGAAGGATCTGCTGGCACAGAAGAACTCGTCAATAGCACCCACTGCGGAGAGGGAAAATCAGCTTACCGTAGAAAGGTTCACCGTTAAACAAGGACTTTTCGTCCCTTGAATGATCGGTGTAGTTTATTCTAGCGCAGCAAAGACAGAAGAGCAAGAAGGCAAAGACTGCCCAAGTCGCGTACAACACAACTCGTACAAAAGGAAAGTGTATCTGAACCATGATGGTTGGCGAGACTTTTTTGGGAGCGCTATCTGAATCGGACGTTGAGCGCTGGGAAATGTGGAAAATGGTTCTCACAACAAGCTGTCTCGGAGACGTCGGCGGCCGGCGAAATTGGGTAGCCCGTTGCTATAACAACTACTGGCAAGATGAGGCGGAAGAGGGGACGAACGTATTCTTAGTCGACCGACAGGGGCTGAAATACGGGGCGAGATGATAGGAGGCAGCCGAATCTGCAACGAGGCGATCGTACGATCGTGGTTGTTGTCTCTTGTACTCATGTTTATAGGTAGCGCCCATGCATGGCCGATTCTTATCCAGTGCAGTAGCTCGTTGGCCGAGCTCCGAGCCGAGGAAGACACAATCAGAGTTGCCGCAGCCAGGGTGATGGCACAAGGCAGACATGCTGCAACATGACGTGAAAAGGTGAACGGAGAGGTCAAGCCGCCCGGCCAAGCTCAGAAATCATACGGGGGTATTCATAGCGTGGGTATGAGTTACAGAGACCATTTAAAATATGTACAGTGGATAACCAATGACATAACGTCCAATTGCAAAAAGCATAAGCGAAGCAGCGAGACCGAATCCTCTGCCAAAAATAGAAAACATCCGAAGAATAAAGGACGATAAGGGAATAATAGCGTCAATCGGAGAAGAAGGGCTACGATTACAGTACACACAATAGAAGAATAAGAGTTCACATATCACAGGAACCCATATAAGAAGAAAAGTATGTGCAATGCAAACGAAGATGGGCCAAAAGGGCAAAAGAGCATACCGTACGTACCCAAAGTGGATGTGACCCACGCCTAGTAATGTCTCCTCCGGCTGCATTTTCGCCCCCACTCTTAGGTGGGATTGAAAGGCGGCACGCGCCTTGCAGCGTTCAGGCCATTCAGGAACACCTTTTCCATAATCAGCCAAAAGGCGTCATAATATGGACTATCCCCAAATCCATGCGGCGTAGGGCCGCCATTGGTGGCGATCGAGTTGGCGATGTAGTGCTGCTCTTGGAGGTACTGGCTCTGCATCACCGGGAGACCTTTCGCGCCCAACAGAGAGAACGAAGTGAATAACGATATCCTTTAGAGAGAGATATAGAATGAAAATGAAGAGAGCGGATGAAGGATGATATGTGGTAGAATGATTGGAATGGGAGCACAATGCAAAATGATAGTTGTGCAAATAAGTGATGAACGACTGCAGAAAAATTATAAGTACAAGACGCCAGCAGGCGACTCACCAACAGCAAGTAATACAGCGCTAGCTCCAAATGCTACGAGTCCAAAGTCCCTCCATTTGCTCGATGACCCACTTCCGTCTGGGGTTGCGGCTTGTCCGCTCGGACCGCCAGGCAGGTTGGGCACTACGTAAGTGTTATAAATGTTGTAGAACTTCTTGGTTCCACGTCGTCCCGCAGCAATGACTTCCTCCTCGAGATCCTCTTCTTCCTCTCGCGGACCATTGACCTGCGATGCTTCCAACGTCTTATCGATTGCAACGCAATCAAAGCCTAGTTCCTTCTTAACATTGGCCCATTCGCGGAGCACGTTGGAAGAAATTCCTCCCTTCACGCCGTTTGCAGAGGGATGACCGTGTAAACCCGGATGCCACTTCTGCATGAGCTTATGGCGCTCATTCTCGGCGATGTTGTCATATGAAGGCGGGGAATCGATGGGAAGGGGGGAAGAGGCTGTAGATGACTCTGGCTTGACGGTTTCGACCGACGACGAGAGGTCTTCCTCGGCATCGGTAACCACGATCGTCGGTGAAAGCCTGGAAGGTCCTGCTTCAGGCTCTGGAGCGGGCTCTCGGATGATGATAGGTTTTGGTTCAGGAAGAGGATCGGTCTGAACTTCGATGGACGCCATGAGCCTGACAGGAGGCTCTGGCTCGGAGTCGGTTTGAATATCCATCGAGACTTTCCGAGGCGGAGACGGGGGTGGAGTGGTTTGGACGATAGCTGATTTGGTTGTTTCAGACATGTCGTGTTGCGTGAAAGCGTCGGCGTATTCCTTGACATCTTCCAACATGATGGTGTTATTGGCAGTACGATTTCCGACCTTCTGCTTAAGCATAGCCTGTAATCAGCGCACCGTAAATGGTACCGTCATCCAAGATGCTTACCCGTCGACGTTGAGTGGTAATAATGGTCTCGACGATATCTTCATCGTCCGCGTCAAGGTGGCGCTCCTGGACAGGTGATTCCACGGTGATGTCGCCCGTAAGTGTACCCTCGACCTCGGCTTCCTCCTCCACAAGACGATTGGCCATCTCGTTCGCCCAGCTCTTCGAGAACGTCCCCGGAGCACTGGTTCCAGCTCTGGAGCCCGTGGATTGCAACTCGGCGCGCAGGTGATCCAAGTCGAACCTCAAGCGGTCAATCGTCTCCTTGAGCAAGAGGTTTTCGTGCTTTTGGTCCTCGAGCTCCCTATGGGCAGTACGAAGACCATCGATGTCCTCCTGTAGAGATTTGATTTGGTGCTCGAGGATCTCTTTCTCGCCGCTAGACTTATCGAGTTCCTTCATACGGTCCTTCAGAGCGTTCTCGATATCCTTGATCTGGTTGTCCTTGTGACGAAGAGAGTTGCGATAAGTCTCGGAGAGAGTGCACTGTTCGTTGTACTGCTTGAGCATAGTTTGGTAGGTCGTCTTGGAGTTTTCAAGCATGCGGGTCATTCTGGCAATATCTGCTTCAAACTGGGAGAGAACAAGATTTGCGTCAATAAGTGTAAACCGAAGGCTCCCAACTAAGCCTTACGTTGGCGAGCTGCTTGCTGGTCATCCGCTAGGTGTTTCGAGTCTGTCAGCACAATCCCCGTGCGTGTATTCTCGAGCCCACCTCTTTGTTTCTCAACTCCTTCTCTTCTTTCTTTGTGGCCTGCAATTCGTTCTTCATCTCTTCCAAACGAGCTTCGAGATCTCCGATCTCGATTTCTCTCTCTTGCAACCTCGCCATGAGGGTCCGGTCGTTCTCCTTCAACTTCCTATTCAAGTCCGCATTTACGCGTTGGAGTGCTTCCACCCTCTCTTCAGGAGTCGAGATCGAGGCATCACTCGGGAGATGCGGGCGAATAAGTGTGTCCGTCATCGAAGCCGTCTCCAAATCTTCATCGCTGTGCTCGTCGTCGGAACCGAAGCTCTGCGAGGCAAGGAGCAGGTCCACGGACGTCAACGAATCGTCGCCGACATGGTGAGAGTCGTCAGCTTGAGAATCGGCTTGTTGAGGGGGAGTGCTCCTCTTTCGTCGGGTTGAGGGAAAGACGAAACTATTGTCCGGTGATTGCCCTGCAGATCCTGGAGGGGAACGAAGTTCGATGGACGTATCGGGTGAGTCTCCATGAAGAGGCAGACTCTGGAAGGCTTGCGGTGAGACGGGGTTTGATGGAGCGCGTCGGCGAGGACCAAAGCTGGGTTGCTAGAACATCGCGGACAGGGAGGTCAGCCTCAGGCTCAGGGTGGAAGCCACGAGGCCCGAATAAGAAGGAAAAACACGAACCTCTGAATCGCTCATCCCGCTGGCCGATCCCTCACTCTTTCTCCGACGAGAGGGTCCAGCCGGCTTCCGGTGGAAGGCGCTCGGTGGCGCGTTTTGCAAGGGCACGGCACGTTGTCGATGTTGAGAGTCGAACGGCGATGGGGTCCATGGAATGCTCACAGTCTGGCCTCCTGGAGTAGATGGAATGCTCGGCGTACGTCTTGTTCCATCTGGTCGGTAATACGAGGTGGCGACCGAATCGTTCGATGACGATCTGGACTGGGGGTGCGAATCCCTGTCGTCCTGTCTGCCTCTCTCCACGACCTCGTCCATCGAAGCCTGCATATCGGGAGGACTGCCGTGTTCTGGTCCGGGAGAGCCTGAAGGAGACGCAGCCGTGTACTCGGCGATGAATTTGAGGAGCATGTCCAAGTTGATGGGTTGATCTCGAATCGCTTCCGTTACTTGAGCGAGTTTCTTTTGATGCTCCGGCGTTAGGATTGTAATTCCATACTCCGCTGAATAGTCGTCTAGGACTGGTCCGATGATTCCAGCGGGGATAGTCGTTTCTTGTCCCTCGATTTTCGAGCCTTCCGGGCGTCTTGAAAGAATACCAGCGAGCCGAGTTCTCAAATGAGTTTCGGTAGGTCTGGCCGGAGTACCATTTTCTTCGGCCTGTGGCATGACGGCAAGTGTGTTAGCCATCGTTATCGGCGTCTCGCGGAAATGGATTTGGAGGTATGGAAGGGCTGTAATTCGCGCTCTAGTTCGGGCTGGCGAGAGAGCGGGACAGGAGGGGAATACGGAAGAAACCAACACCAACGGATGGTGCGTTATATCGATAAAATGCTCCCGGGCATAGAGACGAACATGCTCAATAGACGGGGCCGAGGGGCTTGTCGCTGTCCAAGTCCAGCACTCCACCGCGCATCAGAGGAACGTGGCCTCGCGAGCGGCAAACTCCATTCGTCCGCCGTCCTCGAACATCTACGTTCTGCATGGCTCGATCGAGGCGTAGAAAAGAATGAAATGATTTCGAAAGCACTTACCATCCGGGAATCCAAGAGGGGTTAGTGGTCAAAAATAGGGGAAGGTTCTTCAAAATTTGGAGATTGCAGTTTGAACTGAGGGGGTAATTACAATGTTAGAGAGAGCTGAAGAGCTTGGGCGTTAGTGGAAAAATAGCGGAAGGTGAGTATCTTGGGCGACGGAGGGGATGAGTAGGAACGTGAGGTCTACAGGTTGATGGGTCTTGAAGGTGAGCGGCTGGGGACGTTGTTCCTCTTTGCCAGAATGAAGGCGGGTGTCGTTTGTTCGCCCCTCCCCTGGACAAACAAACATCATTGTCCGCTCCAGCGTCACGTGCATCGCCACCAGACGGCAGTGATCGTCGTGCCTGCAGACCTTGAGTTTGTACGTCCTATGAAGCTCTTGTGAGCCCAAATTTGTGACTACGGTTTCTATTTCAAGATTTATTAAAGACTGCTCGTGTATTCGATTGACGTACCCCTGGTTGGGCCAACAGGATAAGGCGCCACGAGATGGTAACACGCACATTCTCCAGATTCGATGCAAGGAGTTATATAACGCAAACAGCTTAGAGCGAGTGGGAGATATGATAGTATTATCTGATCTTATGGGTAATTCTGGTGCAACATCCACTCCTGCTTCCTGAAGATACAAATCTCGCCATCCGCCCCCGTCGGCTCTAATACCCCTCACCAGGATTTACATGCTTTTCCTGCGCGCGCAAAAGTGTAATGGTAGTTTTATTCCATTTCTCCTATATTCATCCTACTGCCACTTGCAGCTAGCGAAAAGAACCTGTCAGTTTGATTGAACATCACGCAATTATTCGCCACTCCCCAGACTTTCTCTTGTACTACTGTGCGACGCTCCCCGGGCCGTGAACCATATATATATATATATTGTAACAAATATATTATGGCAAGCACGATTACTCTGGCTAATCTACTAGGGAGAGAGGCCGATCGAAAGTGAGCCCCGCGTAGATAGGAAGAAAAGCCAGCTGCAGGAAATGAACGACCGCCTAACGAGCTTTCACAGAAATCCTTCCTCTCCTCACCCTAAGCAGCTGCGAAGACAGCCGATACGAGTTAGCGAACGTATCTCTAGAATTAGAACTGCTTCAAATCGTACCTGTGCGCTGAACGCGGGTGAGTACGATTTCGTCGACGGTCGGCCAGCTAAGGCACGGTTGTCAGTGCAGAGCTAATCCACAGGACGATTACTAGTCTATGGCGCGCCTCAAATTAACAGCAATAACTCACCATGCGGAAGGCTGGACATTTAGCGCAAAGAGCAGAAGTCACGACTGTGGAGAATAGTTGAGGAGGGTGATGCAGGAGGAGGGGATGAGGGAGGGGATGGGGAGTAAGATGCCGAAGCCAGTCCTGGTCCACAATCAAACTTATTTGTTTGGCAATCACGAGGTTAGCGGTAAGACTCTTTGTTTTCGAGTGAACTTGGGAGCGTCGCGCCTTCGGATTTGCGGTAGGTGATCCGCCGAAGGGACATCTCCGGATCCGTTCCGCATATTTATGAGGTAGAGAGAAACCCATCCATATAGTAAAGAAGATTGCTACCTTAATTTCTCGAGATGCCTTCAGGCGCACTGGCCAACGATGCATGGCATTTTGCGTGTGAGTAAGACTGCACGTCGACTACTTGTTGCAAAGTATTTTGGAGTGAATCCCAGTCCCTTCTTCCACACTTGCCAACCCCTTGGTTCGCGAACGTCAAATGAAATACAAGCATCCAACTCGTTGAACAACCTTTACACAACCTCGTCAACACATGTAATCTCTGAATCGTTCCCACCATGTGACGGGACCTTTCCTGTCTGCCCAAGGTTTTGGTCCTTTCCCCGCGCGTGGATGGACTTTCGGTCCGGCATTGGGATGAGGCCTGAGCTCAACGGATGCAGCAGATTTCTCGCTCCTGACGGGCATCGGAGACGCGGGTGCGCAAGGTGTGGAAGGCGTTACCGCGACCGTGGGCCACGACACAGGGGCGGCCCTAGCATGGAGAGCGGGGAGTTAGCTAATCACCCTGGAAGCGAGCGTTCGTAGTTCTCAACTCGCCCTTCCGGATTTTGTATTTTCCGAAAGCTGTTTTAAATCCGAAGGGAGAATTCCCAAAAAGAGAAATGGAATGGAGGACTTGCTCGCGGTCGGGGTACGGAACCCTGCAAACTCTGACTTTTAACTGCTTAGACCAGTCCCATCCGCCTTCAAGAGCCCATAGAGCCGCCTGACGTGCGAATAATGTCGTAGGTAGCTGCTCAACCAGACCTCCCAAGGGGTCGATGGTCGCATTTCACTGTCCCCGGACGTTCGGACTGGTAAGTCCCGCATCGCGTCTCCCGACACCTCGCAAAGGTGACAGCGCGATCGACAGAGAACAAACTGACATCTATCCCGCTGACTGTTTGTCGCTTTGTCTAGCGACTCGCTTGGGTATGTTCCGAGGCGCAGCTCCTTCGGCTAGGAAGCGCGCTTTAGAGTTAACCCCGTGCAAGTGACATCTATGTGGCGCTACCCGAGACTCCCTTCACAGCTTGCCTATGACATATCCCTCACCTCAATCCGGATCCCGCAGCAAACCTTTAACCTTCCTCCCACTTGCACAACCAAGTCAGGTGTGGCGACTTCGGGCAAGTCCGGGTAAACGGATAAAAGCTGCGAAACGGCCGTTGGGGCGCTCCGCTCCACCATGAGAACTTCGGGTTTGAGGCCAAAGCAAGGCGAGTGGGTTTGCTCCAGTTGACTCTTCCATTGCCTTGCTCCACCTGCCATCCATAGGCACTTTCCCCGGAGACGTCGTTCACTTCGTTTAAAGCTGTGAAGTATTATACAATTGCAGGATAGTGTAGCTGCGGTTGTCTCGGAACCGCCGAGATAGCCACCGCGCCAACAATGATAAATGCCAAGACATGTCGAATTATCGTTTCGTCAGTGGGGAAAGCGCGCCACTCAATGATACTCGTGTAATCACTGTGAGACGGGGGGAGGCATTGCCTACGGAGAGGCAATGGCCGCAACATCGACTTGAGGGTGGCGTCAGACTTCTAGTGCAAGTGCAATGCCACACTAGAACTCCTTCGTTAAACAACCCTTGTCCCAAACTGCGGAGTAATCCACAAGATCCGTCAAACCAAGCCCAAGGAAAAGCAAAAGCACTCAACTTTTGAAAGAGCCGGCCGGCAAATTCGATGTTCTTCTATGCCTCCTTAAACAGCAGGTTCAAGGCTTTGTCAAGCAGGCGTCAACTGAGAAGAACAAGCAAGCGGTATTTAGATATCGCGTTTCGACCGGAGCCCCAACCAAATTTGAAGAGCGTGCCTGATCATCCATAGAGGACTTGTCGTGGAAATATGTAACAGTGAGAATAAAACGAGTCGCCCTTGCACGGCACCATTTGGAAGTACTTCTGATAAGCCCAATAGCATGATAACTCCCGCGAAACGGCCCGGAGCGTGATGAATTCCTCATGGTGTTACCTTGGCACAGTGCACTAATGCGGAAAGTCCCGTTTCTCAGTTCAGTTACGCCGGTGCTGAGCTCGCACATTTCGTCCCTTTCCGGCAGAGTAACGCAGGGGCGGGACGGGTCATCCCTTGAACCTTAAGGCTTTCGCGAGGCCACGAAACGCGTAGAGTAAATTAACGAGAGGCGATAAGATGAGAAAGGAAGGACAAGGTCGGGGAAGAGCGGAAAACGCCTCAGGCCGAACTCATGCAGGGAAGGGTGACGGTGGCAACTGAGCTGAGTTGAATCGGCGCACAAATTATTTCGTCTTTTGCAGCAATCAGGTCCGATGTTGCGAATTTTGCCGTGGTTAGTTGACGACTGGGTCGAGTTGAGTACGAATGGAGAATACAAGTCCCCCAAATCTGCATACGGGCGGTGGTGGGAGGATCGGTCAGGGAGCGACCGTGGCGAGCAAAGTCGACGTCCTCTACCTTCGAGCGAGACGAAAGAGCTCTAAAACCTACGTGAAAAGTCCTAAAAGTCAGAGCATAAAAAACCATATGAAAACTCAGTCCATTTCTCTTGCCTTCAGGGATGTACAGACATCTTCGTGCCACATACGAAGCAACGCTGCACTGCATCCCAGCCTGTCATTGGCCCACGCGCACCTCTCCGTCCCTTCTGCCCTCGAGATCGAAACCTTGGCCTATCGTTCCAAGTGAAGGGGAAGTAATTCCGGCACGCGGCTCTTCAGTTAACCTGCCCATCCCCGGATTCGGCAACGCAGAGTCTCACTTCGTTTCACCCCCCGTTCATCAAATTCTCAAACCGTGTGTAAAGCCGGGACAGGCTTGTGGGAGCGGGCCGGAGAAGAACTTCCAAAGTAATAAAAGAAAATAATAATGTATTTTAGCGTTAACGTCAGAACGTGAAAGAGGGTGATGATGGCTCCAGAGCATCCGAGAACCACCGTCCAGCCCGCACACGAACGATTTTCAAAAGAAATTTTCTCCGTGGGGCAAGTGCGGGCCATCGGAGAGGATGCATCGGTCGATAGAGACTTTACAGTGAGATGAGAAGCTGATGGGAGGAGAGGGGAAAGCCAATCGCGAGTGTGACCTCGAAGATCCGACCTAGATGGAAGGCTGGGGCTCGGGGCGTAAGATCTGTAGCCAGGAAGGGAGGCTAAACCATTGTTGGGAACGGGTAAAGAGATAACGTACATCGAGCGCGAGGGCGATTTGCTCGATGACGAAGGTAGAGCTTGTCAACGGGGATGATGGCATCCGCTGAGGAGCAGCTCGTTGAGTAATGTCCGTCGTCCGCCGTCCGTATCGGCAGTCGTCAACGGCATGCCATGAGCGGGCGAAGGCTTGTGCATGGAAATTGCAGTCTCAGTCGGCGAAGTCAGGGTCGGCCGAACGGGTTCTTTTACGGTACCAAGGGGCTCAAATCAAAGATTAGATAATACCCGTTAAATGAAGAAGCACCCCTCACCGGCATCGTTCGATGGCTCATGCAATGCGGCCGAAAGCGAAAAGGAAACGATCAGGAGGGGGGGGGGGAGATCGTTGAAAGGGAGGGGGATTTGGGTTTGTGGAAGCGAGGGTTTGGTCCAAGAGGACTTGTCGGAGGAAGAGAGGGTGGAATGTCATCATCGTCATGCGCCCTCTCCGGTTCGGTGGGTGCAACGGTGCGCTCCTATCGGAAGTCTCGCGTTTGGCCGAAACGGCATTTCCAGGAAATTTATAATTCTTTCTCAGCAACAACAAACGAAGGTGCTTAGCTAAACAACTCCTTCTTGGTCCGAGGGTGTAAACAACTCCTTCTGCGTTTGGACGGTCAATGGGGCGGCGCTCCACTTGCTCCGTTTGCAAAACGCTGCGGACGGAGGGAAGAGAGACTTTGTTTTTTTGCGCGCAAACTTTCACGCGCGGAGAGACCCACCGCAACACCTGGCAGTGGAGCACCTCACGAGGGCTGAGTACACGTACCACGACAGCACCCACTTATTGCACTGAAATGAAGGGAAAGAGTAAACGGCAGACAGGCCTTTGTCAAGGGATGTGTCGTTTCTTTGTGGGAGCGAGCAGTGGCGAACCAAGTCCGGACATCACCGAGATGGACGGACGTGAGCTGAGAGCTTGCTTCACGACCAAGGACGGAGCCGGGGGTCACCCACGACAAAAGCAGTTTTCCCCCTTTGAGAAAAAGTTGCACAGAGGTGAAGAGGTAAACGATTAAATCTCATTATCCGGACCATTATTCTGGACGACGTTTGGCCCCGTGATATGAGCCGTTACTCGTGTTGCATGCCCCGTCGTGTACTCGGCGGACGGGGAGGGAGGGAGTGTAACGGACTCAACGGACGGACTGGTGGACTGGCAACCAAGCGGTGTTTGGTCTCCTTCGACGAATGGGAAGGGAAGACAACCCGTCTGATGGCGATGAAGAACGACCTCAACGGGAAAAGAAAAGACGCCCGAACGTTGCTGATGATGGCTGGGAGGGTCTTTTTTTGTGCCTAGCACATTGTCCGCGACGATAACACCCAAGCCAGCGCTGGCAAGCAGTATGGTCCGACGTGGACGATCGCCTCGCCTCTTTGTCCACCTTTTGATTTTCTTTTCTGTTCGTTTGAGGGAGTGTGTGCGGTACGCTGTGTTTGGTATGGTATGCCATGAGGCAGAACCGATCCCCGGCAAAGCCAGAGAGTGAGCCCAAGAGAACGTTTTCCGGCAGCCTGTGTTCCGGTGTTGCTGCATGCACCCACTCTTCTCGAACAGGGATCAATTTTGTTGCGGATTGTTTGTTTGTTTGTTTGTCCTGTGCTCGCAGTTTCTGAGTGGTGTCGGTTTCTCGGGTCGCCCTGTCCCCCTTTTCTATTTGAACCCAGTCTGCCGCCTCAGATCCACCCTCTCTTTCTTCCCTCCTCCTCTCTGACTTTCCATCCACAGATCATCCTACCTCTACCCACCCTCTCCCAGTTGACGATGAACCTCAGTATATCTCTCTAATTCGAACGTTAGGTGGTTTGTCTGTCAGACCTCCCATCTGCTCTTAGACGAAAGGCAGACCCTGACCGTTCGTCTCAACTCCTCCAGTCCGCCTCTTGACCTCGCATCGCCAAAACCTATATCCCATCCCCTTCATCGACCTTCCACCTTATCCGACCCTCATACCCTCTTCATCCTCTCCCGCTTAGCATCGCGTATGTGGGCTGCTCGCTCGTTCGAGGCAGCTTTATAACTGCTCTGTCATTTAGCTCAACCCAGTCCAAGCAAGTATCCGCCACACACATACAACAACACCTCTCGACCAACAAGCTCTCGACGAGTTTCTTTACCCTCTTCGTTCCCCAAAACCCGTGAATGTCTCGACAATCAATGCCAAGGTCGATCCTCAAGTGCTCACCGACACCCGTTGGTGGTGGCCCCACCGCCGCTCATCATCACCCGCACCCTTCAGTCCGCTTCCCGTCCAGTCCAAAACTCTCGACAGTCCACTTCACTCACTGCCCCAGCTCGTACGACCGCACGCCCATCGTCGTCTCGCAAAACTCTTGCGCGATGCCGGAGCGGGGTTGCAGGACCGTCGAGCAGCAGCAGTACCAGCAGTACACCTGGGGCAGGAGCGTCCACCCGTCCGTCTTCAACTCGTTCCGCCCCTCGGACGAGCTGTTCATGGATCCTGGTCTGTTACCCCCTGGTCTGTCATCGGACGACGGCAGCTCCGAAGAGAGCGGTGAGTGGAGCTGTTTTCGCTGAGCACCCTGTCCAAAGCACCGTCCCCCCTCTCCCTCTCCCCGCGGAGCTCCGTAGTCGCTGACCAGTGCGTTCTCGACTCTCTCTGCAGATGGTATCGCCTCCCCACCTCCAGAAGCGATCCAAGCCAGCTCGGACGCGAGCCACTGCCGCGCTTACGTGCCGTCACAATCGCATTTGCACACCGACCCATTGTCGCACCCGCCGATACCCCAATATCACCATCAATTCTCCGGTCCGAACGTGAACGACGCTACCAACTCCGCGACCAACGCAACCGACTACTCGCTCAGCTTTTTACCTCACCCGCCAGCGATCTCGACTTGCTCGTCGAAGAAGCCCCGCGATAAGAGCAACGGCGGCAGCGCCAAGCATCATCATCGGGAACCGAGGTTAGCTACGACCGCAACGACATCCGCGTTCACCAGTTCGTGGGGACAGTCGGAAGAGTCGTCTTGCCTCGGTGGCTTCTGATTGCTCGCGCTCTCTCGCCGCCTCTCGCCGTGGTCTTCTTTTGGGGTGGGTCCTTTCGCGTTCGGGCTTTATTTCCTCTTTCAACCCTTGTTATCCACCGTTCTACTCTTCTTCACCTTCACCGCCGTCACTCTTCGGTCTTCTACCCCTTTTAGATTGGCAGCAAAACAATTTCCAACTTCGCTTGTGTATTCTTTCCTCATTATTTTCAATTTCTTTCCTTTTCTTCTTTTCTCAACTCGCTACGAATGCTCGGCTACCCCGTTCACGTCATCGCTCCTCCTCCTTGGGCTCCTCACGGACTGTTTGCTACTACTTTACGAATCCATTGACTACTCTCGAGGCTGCGGTGCAGTGTGGAGATTTGTCCCATATGCGCACTCCCGCTCACCTCGATTTTAGTGCTTTCTCATCGTCATTATTCCACTACTGTGTTCTGCCTGCTGTACCCTTAACTATTGCATAGCTACGAACGTGGCGCTACTTTTTTCTTTGCACATCGTTGGTTGGTTGGTTGGAGGCGGAATGCGCTGTTTTTCCTCTTCGCGTTTTCTGGGCTTCTTCCTCTTCCGTTTGTTTCGTTCGTCGTCTCCCTCGTCGTCGCCCCGAGTCACCCGTCCTTTTCGTTTCCCTTTCGGCTTATCTGCATTGGTCTCTTACTTCTTGTCTCGGATACCCACATGCGTCCTAATCCTAACTCGGGCGTCGGAGTTGGATTTCTTTCTTTGTATATATAAACACAGAAATAAATAAGAAATTTTATCAAACGACTTCCGTGGATCGGAGAGTTTGAGCGAAGGAGGGAGAGGTTTACGGAAAAGGCAGGAGTCGTGACACGTACACAGCCTCCCATTGGCTTCCATTGAGGTGTTAAGGGTCCCAGGAGTTGGGTTGCCCTGTTCAACCCGATCTAACGGCCGCCCGCCGCCCATAACGATATGGCACGACCAACGTTGTTTGGCGCGTAGTTCTCACCGACATGAGGCGATCCCGAGGAGGCTTGATGGATGGAATAGGCGATAAAGCGAACGGTAATGGGACTCCGACGATCGCGACATTCGTTGTTAATTATAGAGGGTGACTTTTTTCCGAATCTCCGAGGGCCAGGGGAGGTTTGGAGGACGTCCTAACCGATGGGGAGAACGGTGGATCCGGATGGTGCGAGCGTCTGTCAAAGCTTTTGTCTGTCTGATAGAACGGTATCCGAGACCCGCGCGGTGGGGCGGCACACGCGGGCATTGAAAGGCTGTTTCTTATCGCTACGTCATTTGTCCGTTTTGCAAATACGTACTAATACAGTTTGTTGTTTGGTTGTCCGCATTGAAGGAAGTGGCTGCAAATGGGTGCCTAAGAGAGTGCTTTTTGCGTTCTCTTTTGTTCGACAAAGGCTCGTAGATAACGGTCCGGTAGCGCCGAGAAGCCGCAAGCGGAACGCAGCACTTTCCTGTGCGTTGGAGCCCGTTCCTTCTGTTCTGACTTTTTTTTGCTCTTTCTATCGCCTTTCGGGCATTGCCAGCGCTTGTACGGAATAGCAGCCAGCCCTCGGAAAACCTGAAGAGCAAAGACTACGCGTGGATCAAGGAAACTTTCGAGCACGCCATGCAACGTTTCGCCGTCGCAATTTGTCCCGCTTCAATTCGTTATGTTGCCCATGTATTGCCTGGCACCGTTTTTTGTTCCAAGCCAGCCATGAGGCTCGCCTGGTCTTGAGGGCGCGTCGTTGCTCGGTTCAACCTGTACGTTTTGGAAACCCGTACGATTCAGGATGCTCTTTCTGGGGTGTTTGGCAACGACTTTGCGCCGCCATCCGGTCGCATGTACGTCTTCTGGCTGGGACAATTTCCCGCACGCGTGTATGCGCTCATTGCCCACTGTCTCCCGGGCGAACCCGCCACACACCGTTGCTGGAGGGTCGATCCAATGGCATTGCCAATTGGAATCTCCGGGAGGGAAGGGCAGTTTTTTCTCACCTTCTCCACAATCTGAACTTTACTGCCCCGCATCGTTTTCCCCGCAAAAGAATCATAAACGGACCTACGTTAAGCGCTTTACCGTGGTTCGTGTAAGCAACCGAACGCCACGTTCCCAAAGCCTTTAGCGAATCATGTTGGATCCCGGTGTGGCTCTGACTCTGGTTGGAATGTGCGATCGACGAGGCATCTGGCCCGTGGCCTTTTCCCCTCCTCAATACCCCTCACCCACGTCCAGAACGGGAGTCGAGCCTTGCTTGCTTGTCGGTTCAAAATGAAAAAAAATTCTAACAGCACCCTTGCGCCCTTCCCTTCCTTCCTTTTTGCTGTTAAGGAAATTCATGAAAGGCCTGCGACGGATATTGCGCCGCCCCCTCCCCCCAGCCATACGTGCATACATGCATGTTAACTTCAAACCACCCCCGCATCGTATCTCCGTCTGCGAAGTGCAGCCGGAGTACGTGTAAACGCATATGAGTCTGTCTTCGAAGGTTCTTTTTCTCTCTCGTTATGCGGTATATAAGTATGGACCTCCTCTTTTGGTATATTTCAGCCCGCCGAGGTGGAAAGTTGGATGATGCTCTTCACAGCAACAACGACAACCTCCCCCCCCCAGCAATCTTCGACCCTCCCACCCTTGGTTGCTCTTTCTCTTCACATATTGTTCTCGGCCTGTTGCTATTGACGTCGTCGAGGTTTCTGAAGAACGGAAGGTTCATGGAAGGTCCTTTCGATTCTAACCCTTGCGTTCCCGGCCTTTATTTGACGTGTTGGGATCGCTTAATCACCCTAAGGATTACTCCGGACTTAGGCACGTCGAAGCCAGCCTTGTCCTTTCAATCCTTCCTCCGAGATAGAAGGAGGGCGTATGTATATATGAGCACGGACTGGGCGTGTCGGTCGATAACATCACGAGAACCTCAGGACAGAGGGAGTTTTTTTTGAATCTAGCATGGTCGGAGACAAGACTGGGTCTGCCTTGAACTTTCCGTTGCGTCGTGCCCTGCTGCATGCGGGATCGCAGACACGTATCAAGGCGCTCGGTACCTGTTGATAAGAGTCAGTGTTTGCGAAGTGCACGGTGACTTCCGGTGTATTCCTTTTTGGATATCTAATCTATTCCTAATCTATTTGCGTGAGTCGTGCGGACTTATCAATAGTACTGTTGAATCCAGCGAATTCTCAGTCTGAAGAGCCTGGGAAGCCTGTGCAGACCGGGCGAAACCATTCCCTCTCCCTCTCGGCTCTTGCCTCGGTCTTCGGGACCGCTCGCGAACCATGGTGTATGATCTATCGCATCCACTACGAGCTTAAGCTCGATCGACTTAAGCCCAAAATATCGCTTATTTGTATGGCCAATTGGTCCACATGACAGCATCATGGCTCAGCATTTGTAGTTTGGTCGGGAGATAGCGGACCCACATGGCGACACAGGAGCAAGGGGACTTTGCAAAGTGGACTGGTTCAGAAGCCCAGGCGCGTCGAGGCAGGGGAATGGTAGAACTCAAAAGGCCATGTGACAGATCTGTTAGTCAGACTCTTGTTTGATCTGATCTCCTCTTCGTGTCCACAGGTTTCCTTCGCTGGTCGATGACATCACGAGAACCTCAGGGGAGAGGGAGTTCTTTTGAATGTGGCATGGTTGAAGACTCTGCATTGAACTTTCCATTGCCTCGAGTGCGAGCGGCATCGCAGATACGTTCACAGGTCAATCATGGCGCTCGGTACCTGTTAATAAGATTCAACGTTTGCGAAGTGCACGGTGACTTCCGAATGTTATCCAATCTATTCCCAATATATGTCGACGTCGACATGAATCGTGCAAAAGTTACAACAGTTGGAGCCAGCAAATTCTCAGTCTGAAGAACCTGTGAAGACTGTGCAGACCGGGCGAAACGCATTCACTCTCCCTCTCGACTCTGCAAGACCTTCGCCGCTGTACGAGCATGTAGAGTTTGTCCGTCCACGTGACTACTGTCCGGCGTGTTTGTTGCTACGACGACGAGTCAAATCGAAGGTAGACAAACCGATACTCCTCACCTCCTCAAAGTTTAGTCCTTTCCGAGGAATTATAAATCATTTCAAAGCCGCTTGAAGTAGACTGTCGACAAGTCGACAAGTTTCTTCCTCTCAGATCCCATGAACTACAGCTCCCTCCCGATCATTTCCATCGTGCAGTCACGCGTCGAAGCCTTCCTAGAGGAAATTTTTGACATCTGCCAGTCATCTGAAGAGTGAGTTTATTCGATCTACTTCCTTTCGTGACTCTGAACCTTTTCTTTTAGTACCCAACCGGCAAAGACTCTTTGGGGCACCATTGCAACGGAACTCGCTATCTGCGATGCTGTCGAAGTCGTGATCCGACGCCGAAGGAATAAACGCCCCCTATTCGCCCATCTTCCCACCGACATCGTCCACTCCATATTCGGGATCGCACTAGACTTGGACCGGGTTCACGATCACTTCTTACCGTTACACCAACTCGACGAAAACAGGAGGCAGATCTTCCGCATGCGCCAGGTATCCTCCGTATGGAATCACTTTCTTCTTTCATCGCCGCGGTATTGGCAGGCCATCAACATCGCGAGTCCACCCCAAGTAATTACTGCGGGTATACAAAGGTCCGGATCCATACCATTGTGCATCTATTGCTACAGCAAACGTAGTTGGAGGATGTCCATCCATTTACCGGAGGAGCTGCTATCGTGCACTAGAGTTCAAACGCTACGTTCGGAAGACCCCAATGCCTATCGTCCTTGCAGAAGCTTGCTCCGCGATCCGGCACCGGCCTTGCAGACGCTGCAACTCACAAGACCGCCTAAGCCTATCGAGGATAATTCTGAGCCATTGGGAGACCTTCCATCGATCTGCCACCTCACCGCAGTGTCTTGGAAACCCCCTTCCGATGCGGCGGGGCTCGTAGGTCTCAGAGAGCTAGTCTTGTACTATCCCTCTGATTCCAACATGGAATTACTACGAGTACTATCAGCCTGTCCGAATCTCGAGGGGTTGACCGTTATTGACCCAGATAATGAGGGTATAGCGGAGCTTCCAGTAATATCCCCGATAACCTTCCCTCGCCTACAACGCATGCGACTGGAATTCAAATCGAACGAGTCGGCTATTAAACTCATCAGGGGACTGTACAATCCCCAATGCCTTCGACGCACCTTATTCGTTAGGACCACTCGACATCTTGGCCAGTACCTCGCGGATTACCGTCGATTTATGTCACTGGAGGAGAGCTGCACAAAGTACCCCAAGTCCGCGCGCATCTATAACGATGCCTATCATTCGAGGATGCACTTGGAATACAAGACGGATAGTCACCAAATCCGCTTCGAGGAGATCTTTCGAGAGGAAGTGTCGGCCATTTGCGACCTTGTCCAAGAACTCCAAGGCCTGTTCAAAGGACCATCATTAACGATAACAGTCGAATATTCCGAACAGTCCTGGCCGTTTTTAATGTCTCTTAGCGACCAGAACATACGAACCATCGTGGCCCGCTTCAAACACGGCTATACAAAAGTGGAAAGTCTCCTTAAAATAATCGGAGCAGGCTCCCCCGATATTCCGGACGGAACAATGCCCAATAATGCCACCAATTGGCCATTCAAGTCGCTGGAGTCCATAGAAATTCATGCCGCTTCCGTGGACCTCGACGATTTCCCAAGGCTAGTCGAGGGGTACCTGCACAAAAGCTCTAAACCATTGCTGGAGGAAATTGTCCTTGTCGGTTGCAGCCTCAGAGGACAGGAATTACCCCAAGCTGCCGAAAGGACCGCGGCAATTGGAATCACCATTCGAGAAGTTAGGTACGGTCGTTACTAGAATGCCATAATTTCCGGGGGGTAGCAGGGCCAAGGCGTCTTGAGAGAATGGAGGCTGGTTTCCACCGGACAGTCAGTGCCATGAAGACCAGTACGGCTAGGCCCGGACGGACTCATATTGTTCGATCTGATCTCTTCTTTGTTCTACAACGTTCCTTTGCCATGTATCCAGGGCGAAATGAATGAAGCGAAATAGTACAGTTCGGGAATAGCGCTCATGGTTAAGCCAAGAGAACGTCCATGAATTCTACAATAGAGTCTCGAAGGCGTACAGCCTGACCAAGGGTCTTAATATAAGGAATCAGAGCTGTACGAGTTCAGGTTGTGGATGGCTCTTCCTCGTTTGAAACAAGGGATAACCAATGAGAGGTGTTTTTTCCATCATCAGGATGCCCTATTTGAGCGTAGAAATCCCGGGCCTCTGCATAGAGCGATGTTGACTTGATCTTGTGACCTTGCTCTCTACCGAGGTGCCCAAGACCACGCAGTGCTTTCGCCGGACCTAGGGTATCACCGATATGCTGGGCGCTTATGACCCATTAGTCTCACTTTGGCCTCCGCCCCCAAAACTTATCATACTAGCCTCGCAGGTCCCTCGATCAGCTGACGCACAACGAAACCCTCACAGCGTGTTGTAGTTTGGACACGAAAGATGAACCAGCCACGCGCATGGGGGACTCGTGGTGATGACGGTTGTGTAACTCGCGATGCGTCATGCCGGGTGGGCGGTAACAGGTTTCTATCACGCATATGCATGTGGTCACAGCTAGCCTGAATTAGTAACAAACAGCAATTTTATACTGCCTCTCTACCCGACACAAGTCGCCCCTGGCTCCAGAGCCGCAACAAAACGGAAGCACGTCGAGCAGCCCAAGCTCCGAAGTGGTTAACGTGCTAGAGTGGGCGGTAAGTTTTTGCTTATAGTAGCCCATGTATCGCCTGAAAGACGACGTTGCAAGTCTTTCGCCCGCGGGCAAGCAACCTTGCCTGTCGGATCCACGTGACCATTGTCCAATTCCCCGGTTGAACGAAAATACCGGCTACGGCGACGACTCAATCGAAGGCAGACAAACATTGGAGCTTCCATACTCGTTCCACTCGAAGTTTAATCATTTTGAGTACATCGCTTCAAAGCCGCTCGAGGCAGATTGTTAACAAGCTGACAAGCTCGCTTATACCAGATCCGATGAACTCTAGCACCCTCCGTATCAATTCCATTGTGCAGGCACGCGTTGACGCCTTCCTAAAGGAGATGTTTGACATCTGCCAGTCATCTGAAGAGTGAGTTTACTCGATTTACTTCCTTTCCTAACTCTAAGACTTTTCCTTTAGTGAACCAAAGGCAAAAAGTCTTTGGGGCACCATTGCGACGGAACTCACTATTTGTGATGCTGTCGGAGTTGCGATTCGACGCCGGAGGAACGAACGCATCCTGTTCGCCCATCTTGCCACCGACATCGTCCACTCCATATTTGGGATCGCACTCGACGTGGACCAGGTTCACAACCCCTGTTTACCCTTGGCCGAACTCGACGAAAACAGGAGGCAGCTCTTCTACATGCGCCAGGTATCCTCCGCATGGAATGACTTTCTTCTTTCATCACCGCGATATTGGCAGGCCATCAACATCACAAGTCCGCCCCAAGTAATTACTACGAGTATCGAAAGGTCCGGATCCGCACCACTGTGCATCTATTGTTTCAGGACGTATTCACCAGAGCCACGGCCCATACATCTACCAGAGGAGCTGAGGCGATCCTGCGCCAAAGTTCAAACGTTACGTTCGGAAGACTCCAACACATATGGTCTTTGCAGAAGCTTGCTCCGAGATCCGGCACCCGCCTTGCAGACTCTGCAACTCACAGGACCGCTCGTGCCTCCAGGAGGCGATGTTGAGCCATTGGGAGACCTTCCATCGATCTACCACCTCACCGCAGTGTGGTGGCAACCCCCTTCCGACGCGGTGTGGCTCCTAGGTCTCAAGGAACTGGACCTCTACCATACCTCTGAACCCAACATGGAGGTATTACGAGTACTATCAGCCTGTCCGAATCTCGAACGGTTAACCATTGTTGACAAGGATGATGAGGTCATAGGGGATCCTCCAGGCGTAATTTCCCCGATAACCTTACCTCGTTTGCAAAGCATGCGCTTGGACTTCATATCAAACGAGTCGGCAATGAAACTCACCCGGAGACTGATCGCCCCTCAATGCTTTCGACGTACCTTAAGCATCAAGGAGGCTCGACATCTTGGCCAGTACGTCGCGGATTACCGTCGATTCATGTTCATGGAGGAGAGCTGCACCCAAGACCCCAGGTCCGCATGCGTCCATATCAAAGGTTTTCGTTCGGGGACAATCTTGGCGTACGAGGCGGACAGTCGCCAACTCGTCTTCGGGGGGCTCCCTGTAGAAGAAGTGTCGGCCGTCCACGGCCTTGTTCAAGAACTCCAACAGCTGTTCAAAGGACCGTTGTTAACGGTGACAATCGACTATCTTTTTGAAACCGCTTGGTCCTTTTTGAGGCCTCTTAGCGACCAGAACATCCGAAACATTGTGGCTCACTTCAGACACAGCGGCCGAGGAGTGGATGACCTCTTTAAAGTAATCGGAGCAGGTTTCGCGGATATTCCCGAAGGAACAACGACCAACAATGCCACCGATTGGCTTTCCAAATCGCTGAGGTCCATAGAAATCCACAACACTTCCGTGAACCTCGACGATTTCCCAAGGCTAGTCGAGGAGTACCTGCACAAAAGCTCGAAAGCGTTGCTGGAGGAAATTGTTCTCGTCGGTTGCGGCCTCGCAGGACCGGAATTTGCCCAAGCTGCCGAGAGGCTGGCGGCAATTGGAATTACCATTCGAGATGATGCATGCAGTCACTACTGAAAAGCCACGGTTTCAAGGTGTCGCGCAGCCAAATGTGTCTTGAGGGACTAGGCTTAGCTTTCACCAGACGGCTTTTTGTGAGGACCCGTCCCGGCCAGGCACACTACTTTGACAATGGGAGGGGAAACCGGATGCAATCGATGTCAACATCGTATCCACACATGAAAGGAGAAGAGAGAAGGATAAAGAGACAACTAATGTACAGACTCGTAACGACGTACACGATAATTTCCTTTCTTAGACACCCCCGCTCTGAGTTAATATAAAGGGTTCTTTTGGGGAGTCTTTCGCGTGAT
Organism: Tulasnella calospora MUT 4182; assembly: GCA_000827465.1. NCBI lineage: Eukaryota > Fungi > Basidiomycota > Agaricomycetes > Cantharellales > Tulasnellaceae > Tulasnella > Tulasnella calospora. Next base: position 51,881 of record KN822991.1, on the reverse strand, counting down.
TCTGACCTAATGACAAACGAATCTTCCGTCCTGTAAGACTTAATTACAGCTCCACTGTTCTTCCTCCTGAAATGTTTTTGCTTGGGAGTCTCCGTTGGCCCCTGGCACGGCGCGCCCCTCGATCAACGGTTGTCTCATGGGTGAACAAGTGACTCCCAGAAGTTCACTTCCTGAGCTCGAACGCGTTTCTTCTTGGTAATGTAGGTGCCCACATATATACACGAATGTTCAGTTGCACGCATGAAGTCAGAAGCCTACAGCGTACAGCAAGTGCCGTGAAGACGTCGGCCAATCTTCTTTCGCGGTGGGAGTGGGACACGTCAATATATTATCGTATCGACACATGAAAGGAACAGGGTTGAGAGGCAATGTACGGATTCTTAATGATACAAGGATAATTTACGGTTTTGGTAATTCAGAGTAACGGTGCTGACCAGGATATATACAGAATCCCTTGAACGTGATGTGGTCGAACGTCGAAAGGGAGTCGCTCACTTAGCGGCCTGCCGCCTGAGCATTCATGTGCAGTGAAACAAAGACCATTTGGTACCATGTAACAGAGCTCCGACAAGTGGGGAAAACGCTCTACCAGACGACGAAACTGAGTTTTCCTCAGCTATGCCATCACCGCTCCTTGGTCAGAAAAGACTGCAACGTGGAAATATTAATCAGCCTGGTTAGAATGAAGATGATCGTGGTTGAAGGCGTTCCAGAACTAGGTGTCAAGCACACCCTGAGGAGCCTTGGAGGACACCGTTACTCTTATTCGGCATAAATTGCAATGTGACCTTCACGCCTTTGTAACGGTTCGGCGATTCCCAGTGTGATATAAGGAAGAATGCCGAGGTGCATGTTCGGTTTCGACTGCCAAAGCATCTCCTCTCTACCTGGTCATTTCAATCATACTTCTGTAATGGATGGTTTCTTCGCCAAGCTTGCGGTCTCGCGCATACAATACATCAATCGACGTGGCGAGGCAGCGGAGCTCCGGGCTCCGGCAGCAACATTGACCGTCAAGAACAGTCCAAGTCGCAATCATCGCTAAGGTTGCCTCGTACGACGACATTCTAGCGCAAACCAAGCCCGAGTTCCACCGGGAAGCCTTTCGGAGCTGAAAACACCTATTTCGCGTAAATCTCGCGAGCCAGTTATGGGGTGTCAACTGGGACGAGCCGGTACCCCGAGGAATAGCAGCGCCATCGAAGGCAGTTAGAGATAGGGTATGACACCTTTGCGCCATCAACTAGCGATCGACAGGCTCTTGGTGTCTTCTCCAGGTGAGATGAGCCCATTAGTGGCCTCTTCTCTCTCGCACCGGGTGGCCTTCGCTACCCCCGAATACATCTTCCGACGCTGGCCATGCCCATTTCTTACACCCTCCCACGTCGCTGTAATGTCTCCGAATTTGGATTCGCAAGCGATAAAACACCAAATTTGACAGTTTTATCCCTCCCATTCCAAATCCCTCTCAGGAACCATGCCGACGATCCCGCGCGAAGATTCCCCAAATGGAAGGAAGGTCGCCGACCCTTGCGAAGTCGCCGACGACTTGCCTCTTTTCCTCCAGCGACTGTTCCAAGTCACCCAAGCCATATGTGCCGAGGCTTAACACCTCAATGAAGCGTAGTCGGGGATACTGATTGACAGCGCTCAAATTAGGTAGCAACAACGCGGCACGACGTGATCTCGGCGTCTTCCCTTCGCAGCGTTTCCTGCTCCTCCTTCTCCCGAAGGCGACAGGCGATGATTGGCCTCGCTTTTGCACTTATCCCGCACGTCTATCCGATATCAAACCGCATGAACTATAAGACAAACCGGGTTATATTCCAGTTCGTCAAGTGTGCATCGTCAAAGGGAACCCAATCGGCTCACCACCCTCGCCTCGACAGATGCATTCCCGACTTAGAGCTGCTCTCTTGGCGCCCCTGCTATTGGCATGGGCTGCGTCCGCTGACCTCGATGTCTACGTCGATGGCGCACTCGCCAGTGGATGGGAGAACTGGTCATGGGGTACTACCATCAACTTCGCCGCTACGGACTTGTATTCAGGTCTCTCCAGTCTCTCGGCCACTTCGGATGCTTGGTCTGCGTTATCAATTAAATTGGAGGGACTCTTTAACACCTATGCCGGCTTCAGCTTTGACTTTGCGGGTGACCCGAGCGCTGTCCAGGTGAGTCAATCACGACCCTCCGCCAAGAGCTATTTGTCTCACATAGCCCGATGTAGCTTTACTTCCAGGGAACGACGGACAACGCTCAATCTGCCTACATCCCTCTCACTGCCTTCACGGGTCTCTCAACCACCAAACTCACTACCGTTGTCATTGACTTCAGTGCCCTTGCACCCACGGGAACACCTCTGGGCTCGGGCGCTTGGGATCGTCTTAACTTCCAAGCCCTTGCAAACGGCGCTGTTGTAGGTCTACGACTGCTTTCGGGTCTATCAAAGGCTGACGATACCCGGGACTTAGTATCACCTCGACAACGTGAAGTTTTTGACTGTTCGTGCCCTTCATAGTTCTAAGTTCAGTTACCATGGACTAACCCGTTTGGACGAAACAGTCGATCACTGTCACGCCCTTGTTCCTGAGTGCCGAACCAATTGGCAACGATCTTATCGCCATTACCACCCAAGGCAACGTCGACCTGAGCACCGTCAAGGTCAAGCTGAACAACGCGGTACGCCACCTGGATCGCACTATATGTGTTCCTCTACTCACTCTTACTACTCCAGAGCGTCACCATCTCCAACACCACGACTTACTCCCCAGTTGACGCTCCTGCAAAAACAATCACTTACTTCACTCTCGCTAAATCCTTCACCTCCGGTAGCCTCGTTATCACGGCTGGTACAAACACTACATTCACCTACAGTCTTCCCGCTGTCCGATACGGAACGTAAGTGACCGTATATCGACTTACTTGGGACACCGACTGACTGTGCTTTCGGACAGTATCAACGTTCCCAACGTCAAGGCCATCAACCCATACATCTATGGTGTCAACTGGCCTACCTCAGCATCTTACATTCAACACCTCGGTGTCACCATGTCGCGATGGGGTGGCAATGCCGTTACTGCCTACAACCCCTCCGGTGACTTCACCAATGCTGGTGCCGACTGGTACTTCGAGAACAGAGTCTCCGATGCTGGCAAAGCCGATGACTGGCTTGGCTGGGTCTCTGCTGCTGGTAGCAAGACCGTCTTGACAGTCCCTGCGTAAGTTCTCATTTGCCGACAAGCGAGAAAGTCGAGTCTCACCGCGCTACAAACCACATGTTAGCCTTGACTGGGTGTCTAAGGACTCGACCTCGTACTCATTCCCCAAGACCGTCTACCCTAGTGCGTCACGATCCTCCCGAACGAGCTCATTGGCTCTTTGGCTCATGCGTGCCTTCTAGACCAAGCCGCCTTCGATCCCTACAAGCCTGACGCCGGAAATGGTCTCTTGCCCAACGGATCCTACGTCACCCCTCCAACGGATCCCAAGCTTTCTTACACCCCTTGGAACACCACTCTTGCTAAGAAGTGGTTGACCGGCCTTGTTAACAAGCCCGATATCGTCAACATCGATAACGAGATCGAGATTGCTAGCAGCACCCATTACGATATGCACCCCAAGTAAGTCCTCGCTCTATTATCTGAAGAATGTTATTTAACGTCGAAATTTTAGCCCCATAAGCTTCGATGAAGAGCTCTCGCGCGTTATCACTTTCGCCACCGCTGCCAAGGAAGCTCTTCCCAATGTCAAGGTCGCTGCTCCTTCGACCTGCTCATGGTGGTTCTGTAAGCCAACCGAGACTCTGGGCTGCATTCGGGTGGCTCACAGTTTCCGATTTGTCTAGACTGGACTAGCGCAGTCGGCCTCACCGATAACGCAGCTCACTATAACATGGACTTCTTGCCCTGGTTCCTCCAACAGATGAAGGCCAAAGAGACCGCTATCGGCAAGCGTCTTCTCGACTACCTCGACATCCACTACTACTTCCAACCCGACACCAGCGCCAACGATGCTGCCGCTAAGGCTCTCCGGCTCCGCATGACCCAGTCTCTTTGGAGTAAGTCTCTGCCCGCTTTGGCGTGAACCATGCGTTGAGGGTCCTACTGTTGTGCCATAGATACTAGCTACGTCGACGAGTCCTGGATCGCGACCAGCAACTATAACAGCCAGCCCAATAACAAGGCCGTCTGGCTCATTCCTCGTATGCAACAACTAATCAACCAGTACTACCCTGGTACCAAGCTGTCTATCGGCGAGTGGGCTTCAACCGCCGACGGTGACATCACTGGCGGTCTCGTCACCGCGGATGCTCTCGGTATCTTTGGTCGCTATGGCGTTGATAGCGCCACGTACTGGGCTACTCCCGACGAGAAGGGCCCGATTGGTCTCGCTTACTGGCTCTACCGAGGGCGAGTTCATGTGATCTTTGGTCTGCCGCTGCACACGTCCTGACTCTATCTCTGTGATTAGCTACGGAACCTACTTCGGTGCCAACAGCGTTCAGGTCAACATGGCCGAGAACATTGAAGGAATCTTCGGTTTCTACGCGGGTGTTGAGAGTGGCAAGGTTTCTTTGGTCTGGATTAACAAGAACACCGTGCCAATGGCCTTCTACATCTCCAACATCCCCACGGGCAAGTACTTCATGAGGCACTTCGGTGGTGCTTCTGGTAACGCCAAGTGGCAGGTGTGTACTTAACGAAGCGAACTAATTCAGGAGTTCGAGACTGATTGAATTTCCTTCCTAGACCACCAGCGTTCTCAAGGACAACACCTACACTGTTATTCCCGCTTACACCGCTCTCTTCATGAAGCAAGTCTAAACCTGACGCCTCGATCTTTAACTACCAACTGTATACAACCTGTATACTCCAAAAATACACTTTTTCTGGGCACCTGGTATCTATACCCACTGCTCGTACCGTCGCAGATTACCCCTCTCTTAACCATATCACGCTCTTGGCGACTTATTTGCTCTTGCGCTTTGACTTGCGCTTTGACCTCCGTCCCTCAAACTTTGTCTACACTTTGACCGGCCGCTCAACCCTCAGCAGTGGTCGAAGCCCAATGCCGTAGCGAAGCGAGGCGTGTCTTGTGGTGGATAAGGCTTCAGAAGGATTGCAAAACACCAACAAGCAATGACAGTCCAGTCACGATCTTGCCCAGGTTGCCACCTGAGCATATCTGTGTGACCCCTAGCTCATCGCCTTGGCAGAAACGCCTTCATCACCTAAACTCATATTTTGGGTGAATATCGCAACTCGGTGATGCAGGGTCTCCAAGGACAGCTCGCTAGTCTGAGGGCTGCAACCTGATCGAAGAAAAGACACAGTTAGGGCTTGACACCAATGTGCTACCAACAAACTAGCTCGACGGATTTGGGACGATTTCTGGAGCTTTGCGAATTCGTTGGCGGTCTCTTCCGTTCTGCCGAGGTGCCTTCGTCCATCCCAAGTCGGAACTCCCTCTTACATGGCAAACACCTCTCACGTCTCTGCAAAGCAACATGCAACGAAGCTGGAATTAGCCATTATTGGGCCATTAAATCTGCGAATTTTATTTGTGCCACTTCTATCCGTCTCCGGCACCACCCCGACTATCTCGCGCCAAGATTCCCCGAAAGGGAAGGAAGCTTTATCGACCCTAGCGTTGTAGGAAATTTCCCACATCATCTGCTTCAAAACCTCTTCGGACGACTCGGGCCACATTTTACGAGACTCGACGATTTAGTATTACCTAAGCACGGGTGGCAATCCGATGCGGCCTTGTCGCTTTTGGTTCATCGTCTCTTCTTCCGAGAGGCCATCGTCTAGAGTCTCCACGATCTTCCCATTTCTCCTGCATGTCTGCCCGAAATCAAACCGTATCAGTTAGCCTCAACTATAAGACAAACCGGTTGGTCTTCGAGTTCGTCAAGCAAGTGTGCATCGTGAACGGGAGCCCAATCGGTTCAGCAACCCCTCCCTTCTCTGGAAAGATGCATTCTCGTCTCAGAGCTGCTCTTCTCGCCCCCATACTGCTGGCCTGGGCTGCATCCGCTGACCTAGATGTCTACGTCGACGGGGCACTCGCCAGTGGATGGGAGAACTGGTCATGGAGCACTACCATCAACTTCGCCGCTACGGACTTGTATTCAGGTCTCTCCAGTATCTCGGCCACTTCGGATGCTTGGGCTGCGTTATCTCTGAAGTTGGAGGGGTTCTTTAACGCCTATGCCGGCTTCAGCTTTGACTTTGCAGGTGACCCGAGCGCTCTCCAGGTGAGACAATTCATGACCATATGCCAAGAGCCATTTATTTGACGTAGCCCGGTACAGCTTTACTTCCAAGGAACAACAGATAACGCCCAGTCAGCCCAGATTCCGCTTTCAGCCTTTCCGGGTATCACATCCACCAAATTCACCACCGTCGTCATCGACTTTAATGCTCTTCCACCCAGTGGAGCAGCTCTTGGCTCCGGTGCCTGGGATCGTCTGAACTTCCAAGCCCTCGCAAATGGTGCCACTGTATGTCCTCGACTGCTATAGAGACGTGTTGGGCTCTGACGCTATCTGGATTCCAGTATCATATCGATAACATAAAGTTCCTCACTGTTAGTGCTTACCCATCATGCTTTGGTCACATTGGGCCGCTTCAGCTGACTCATTTGGATGGAATAGTCGATCACTATCGAGCCCTTGTTTCTAAGTGCTGAGCCGATTGGCAACGACCTTATCGCTGTTACTACTCAAGGCAACGTCGACTTGAGCACCGTTAAGGTCAAGCTGAACAACGCGGTGCGCCACTCTGGATCGTAACACAAGTGTCCTTCTATTCACTCTTCTTCCTTCAGACCGTCGCCATCTCCAACACCACTACATACTCCCCGGTCGACACTCCTTCGAAGACGATCACTTATTTCACTCTCGCCAAATCCTTCACCGCTGGTAGCCTCGCAATCACGGCTGGCACAAACACCTCGTTCACGTATACTCTTCCCGCTGTTCGTTATGGAACGTAAGTTCCAGGCTGTTGACATTCAGTTCGGGCACTGATTGACCTTTATTTGGATAGTATCAACGTTCCAAACACCAAGCCTATTAGCCCCTACATCTATGGTGTCAACTGGCCTACGTCGGCATCCTACATTCAACACCTCGGTGTCACGATCTCGCGCTGGGGCGGCAATGCCGTCACTGCTTACAACCCCTTCGGCGACTTCACTAATGCCGGAAATGACTGGTACTTCGAGAACAGAGTCTCCGATGGTGGCAAGGCCGATGATTGGTTGGGATGGGTGTCGGGCGCTGGCAGCAAGACTGTCCTGACCGTTCCCGCGTAAGAGCTTGAGGGTTGATCGGTATGGGTGGAAACCGTTTTTCTGATTGCAGTGCAACATATCCATTAGTCTCGACTGGGTATCCAAAGACTCGACCTCCTACTCCTTCCCGAAGAGCATCTATCCTGGTTCGTACTGTCCTCCCACTTTATTTTTTGTCTCTTTGTCTCACCTTTGACTTCCAGACCAAGCGAAATTCGACCCCTACAACGCCGATGCTGGAAACGGTCTCCTGGCAAATGGTTCTTGGGTCAGCCCTCCACCGGATCCCAGTCGAGTCTACACTCCTTGGAACACCACTCTTGCTAAGAAGTGGTTGAGCGGTCTCGTTCACAAGCCTGACATCGTCAACATCGATAACGAAATCGAAATTGCGAGCAACACCCATCAAGATATGCACCCCATGTAAGCGTCTACCCCCAAATTCTCCAAAGAAATTTGCTAAAGGGGACGGTTTCAGTCCTATGAGTTACGATGAAGAGCTCTCGAGGGTTATTAAGTTCGCTACTGCTGCCAAAGAAGCTCTCCCGAATGTCAAGGTTGCTGCCCCTTCAAGTTGCTCGTGGTGGTTCTGTAAGTGCATCACATGTCACGCGCCATATAAAGCAATAGCTCATACTCGGAATTATTAGACTGGACCAGCTCCGTTGGCTATTCCGACAATACCGCCCACAATAACATGGACTTCTTGCCCTGGTTCCTCCAGCAGATGAAGGCCAAAGAGACCGCCATCGGCAAGCGTCTTCTCGACTACCTGGACATCCATTACTACTTCCAACCCGACACTAGCGCTAACGATGCTGCCGCTAAGGCTCTTCGACTCCGCATGACCCGCTCTCTCTGGGGTGAGTCTCATCATATCGTCTTTCACAAGCGTAGGCCATTGAATTTTCACGCTGCGCGATAGATCCCGGCTATGTTGACGAGTCCTGGGTCTCGGACAACCCACAAAACCATCAACCTAACAACAAGGCTGTCTGGCTCATTCCCCGTATGCAACAGCTCATCGCTCAGTACTACCCTGGCACCAAACTTTCCATCGGGGAGTGGGCTTCAACCGCTGACGGTGACGTTACTGGCGGTCTCGTTACTGCTGACAGTCTCGGTATCTTCGGTCGTTATGGCGTTGACGGTGCTACATACTGGGCTACTCCCGACGAGAAAGGCCCCATCGGTCTTGCTTACTGGCTCTATAGAGGGTGAGTTCGTGTCGTAATTGGGTTAACTTCGTATTCTGATTATCCCCCTATGCTCAGCTACGGAACCTACTTCGGCTCTAACAGCGTGCAGGTCAACATGGCTGATAACATTGAGAGTACCTTTGGTCTGTACGCCGGTGTTGACGGCGGCAAGGTTTCGCTGGTTTTCATCAACAAGAGCACCGCGCCTATGGCCTTCTACATCTCCAACGTCCCTACGGGCAAGTACTTCGTGAGGCACTTCGGCGGTGCTTCCGGAAATGCCAAGTGGCAGGTATGCATCTATCGAAGTGAGCAGATGCCAGGAATCGATGCTGATCGAGTTGCCTGTCTAGACTACCACCGTTCTGAAGGCCAACACCTATACCGTTATCCCCGCTTACACCGCTATCTTCATGAAGCAAGTCTAAAATCGGCGTGGTCGGTATTTAACCACAGACTGTATACACCCTAAATACTTTAAAAATAAACGCCTTCTAGGCTCTAGGCCCCTGTGCTAACCACCGTGAGCGGGCGGCACCGCGATCCGATGACCCAGCATCTAAAGGATGGTATTGGTATAATCAGATGAATTGTTATTAAGTACAGCGTCCGTGAAGTGGAAACATAATGCAAGAAGTTAGTCCATGGAAAGAGCAGGGAGCGAGGAAGAACGAATACACAGGCGTCGGGCTACAAGAGATATTAGAAAACCGAGGCAGACCGCGTCGGCGTTTAAAATACGCTGAAGTGTCTATCGAAGCTATGATGATGTCGTCGTTGTGACGATACCCGTTCCCTGGCAGCGATCATTAGCCGCTGAAGGGATGCACGACAAGTATCGACACCAGGAACAAGCTAAGGCAAAAAATGAAGCGGCAGGCAATCGTTAGCAACACTTGTTTTTATTGCGCATTTATTGAGCCTCACCTTGGGCTGGGTTCCCGGTGTAAAAGTTCCGTATAAGTACGACGTATAGAACCACGGCTAGTGCAATCGCTGTGGCTCTGAAGGCTAGAACAACTGTTGCTCGTGTCTTGGTTTCCGTAATCATTGGGTACACGGCGACCGAGGTCAATAGACCCTGTTTAGAGGTACCATATTCAAATTAGGGACAAGAGTAGTAGGGGGAAATCGGAGGTGCTCACCAAGCACATGCCACCCAAGTGGGCAAAGTTATCTGTTCCCGGGAGGAAACCAAGCCCAATACCGAGAGCGAGTTCGACTGTGAGCATTGCAAGCTATCGAAGTGAGATACCCATGAGCGTGCTTAGCACTAAACGTGGTAGATTTCAAAAAGACGCGTCCGAAACCCACCTTGGTCTTGGGGCGATGCTCAAATCGCCAATGAGCGATCAAATCGACCCACATCGTCGCAATGGTGCCAAAGAGCGCCCCTGAAGCACCGACAGAAGGCAATCCCACCAGCGCAAAGTTTCCTCCGAGAACGTTCCCAAAAATTCCGGCCGCGAAGTAAATAAGAATGAAACCAAGCGAACCAACTTCGCGCTCGACCTTTGCAGAAATAAAACACATCGTCGAGTGAGCATCTATTCGGTGCATTCTCCCCGATGGCAGCGATGGAAAGGTCGTACCTGAGCCGAGATAGTAGACTGAACGAACATGTTGACCAGCAGGTGAACCAATCCGGCGTGGAGGAATACGGGTGAGATGAACCGCCACCACTGGTTTGGATCACCGCCATTGAATCCACCGTGCGCGCATAGTTGTTCGATTGTGCAAAGCTCAGTAGGTGGATTGGCCGTGTTGGATGGGCCTAGGCAAAAGGCCGAGTTCAAAAGAGGGGCGAAATTAGTAATCAGCGTCATACATCGAGAAGGATTGCCCATCATCAGTAAATGTAAACGTACAGCCCATCTGGAGTGTTGAAGGCACTTCCTCAATGTGCTTCATACAAGGCGCGTATCGTGCCCCAATCTCGATTAATGCTGCTTGGCTTGGGCCGAGTAACGGGTTGACGAAG
>KN822991.1:8886-34958 GCA_000827465.1 Tulasnella calospora MUT 4182 | reverse complement strand
CAGTCCAAACAGCTTTGTCCTCTCCGCCCCAAGATCATATTATCCTTGAATCTGGATTTGAGTATATCCCAGCGGACCCTGATGCACCTTTGCCGGAGCTGAACCAGGAAGACGAAGAGCAGGTGGCGAAACTGTGCAAAGCGTTGAGCGAAGATCCGGATGTGGATGTCGTGTGGACATTGAGAGGGAGGTGGGAAGATGAGTGAACGGAAGATTCGGACGGGATGCTTTAGATAATAGGTGTGTTCGAGGTTTGGCGAGCGCCGATATACGACTCGCTAAAACCTTCCTTTGTCTTCCAGACTATTTGGCTCAATGATTAACTTTATTGATTCTCCCTGCCCATTCTTTTCCTACGGGCCAAGCAGAAGGACGACGGACAGCCACCCAGAGATCTAGCCCAGACGGCGGCATCATCGCCTAAACATGCCGCGGCACCCTCGGAGGGCCTCCGTCGACCACAGCTACAGCCTCCACCTAGTGGGAATTTGAACCCTTGCTTCGTTCTTGGCTCGGCGTAACACACCGTGTGGAAGGCTTTCCCTTTACATAAGCCCCTCCGTCAGACACTCGGAGCTTCGACTCATCTCTGTCGTTCTGAGTTGAACTTTAACCAATCACATATCTAGGTATGCAACCTCATCCTTGTGCTAACGAGCCTGGCTGGGAAAGCGTTGATGGAGTATGGACGCGGTAAGCGGCAAGGTCTCCCTATTTCGATGACCGCGGACTTAACGAAATCTGCCGCTTTCTCCGCAGCCCACTTCTAGGAGCTGAGTCTTTCTTGGATCAAGTTCATCAACTGTTTGACGGGTCAGTCCAATGATCTTGATGACGACCTTCTAGGCTCTAACAAGTGTCGAAATTTGCAGGCACGATCAACTCTCTACTGGTTTCGAAATTACCACCGCTCTCCCTTTCTCTTCTTTTAAATCCCGCGTCATTCGGGCTCTAATTCACCTTCGATACAACTCCCCACTTGTCGCCTCTTCTGTTGAGGCAGGGCGACACGACCACCAACTTCGTTCATGGGTGTACCGGCCTTGTCAATCACTCGATGAGGCCCGTTCTTGGGCCGAGCATACTCTGCAGCAAGTTCCGATGGTGGAAGACGATTTGAACAGGCTCGCCCAGACTCTCGTCGAACAGAAGCTGGAAGAGCGAGTCAAGCCTAACACGAAGGGGCAACCGTTCATCTGTTTCTTGGTTACTGGTCCGGGCGAGTCGAACAGCCAAGAGGACATACCAAAAGCGACCATCTTTCATGCAAACCACGCCCTATTGGATGGCCCCGGAGCGCTAACGACCTTCAAGCTTTTCTTCAAAGACGTCGCGCGTCTTGAAGATGATGCTTTCTTGGAGCAGCTAAAGTGGGGAGAGGAAGTGAAGAACCTACCAGTAGGCCCTGTCGCAGCATCCGGTGGACCGAAGGAGGATTGGGATCCCAAAGGAATGCAGATGCTTGGGCAGGTTGTGAAAGCACTTTCGCAAGATCAGGTCCGTACGCTAGTTTCCTACTCGCCTCTCTCCTTCGTTTCGTACCAAACATAGATCCATGTAGCCATCGCATTCGCTCAAACCTGCCCGACAAGAGATTACAGAAGCGTCCAAACACCTTCGTGTTGAGCGAGCCTTGGCCGCAGAGCAGACTGCACAGATCCTCAAAGCTGCAAAATCTTTGGAACTCAGCATAACTCAAGTTCTCGATGCCGCTTTCGCCGTCGGGACGTTCAGACAAAACCCGGATATTGCTGGCAACGTTTGGGATGCACATATCACCTTGTTTCCTGCGATGTACGTGAACGGGGCCCTCTAAGCTTCCTTTGAAGGGCTGATCACCTTGTGGGTTTTCAGAATCAGCCTACGACCTCACCTTCTCCCGATGTACCCGGGCCACGATCCGGACACCTTCCTATGCATTTACGATACCGGAATACCTCTTCAGGTGCCATTCGCACCGAAGATGCTCACCACTCCATTCATCGGCCCTCTCATAATCTCGGTAGCGATGTCCATCAAACAACAATACACGCACTTCCTCTCAAACCCACACCTCGTTCACTTGATGCCTGCAAGCACAGCACTTGCGCCGCTGCGTGAAAAATCGACTGACGCAAACCCGTTTTGGGGAGAAATTACGAACATGGGGGTGATTGATAGCAAAGTTCCTCGGAGATACGACGATCAAGAGGGAAAATGTGTCTTGGAAGTTGGGGAGCTGGTGCTGGCTTTGAGGCAGCAGAGCAAGAGACCCATGGTGCATGCGTGGACGATAGGTGGAGAGTTAAAGCTGCAGGTTCAGGTGGGCTGCGCTCGGCACGCATTCGTGAATCGCAATAGCTAACACCTTTACGTTTCAAAGGGTACGGATGTTTGGGAGAAAGACGACCTCGGGAAGTTCTTAGACGAAATTATCCGATGTGCTCTATCGATCGTAGAAAGCGCTTGAATGTATGCAATGCAGACCTAGCTCGTGGCTGAGCCCTCCTCGACTTTTGGCGTGTCTCAAACCTGGGTAATTTAAAAGAGCAACCCATAGCAACTCTCTCTCTATCAGCTGAGCAGTTCCAAGGATGTCGTGGTCCGCGACGTGACCCGCCACTTGTTAACAAACGCGGAACGTGCGAACGTGCCTGTGACAATTGGGTTGTGGCGCGAGACGTTTGCCTTCCAACTGTAACCGGTTAACCACTGAACTCCACTTGACCGTCAGCAATCCGATCCTCTCGCGAGATAGTTTCTAAGGACGCAAGCGACCGAGTAGACGCTTTGTATTAGCTCCCACGGGAACCTCGATGAGTAGGCATGCGCTTACTCCACCAAAGATTATCCCTACTCTAACAAACTGGTGCTAGATTCGAAGCCAGTTATCCGCAAGAAGAGCTCACACTCTGGCGTGAATCTCAAACGATATGGTGGCTTCAAGTCTGACGGCGCCCGGGGCTCAACCGCTAGTTCACAACCGTACCAGCGTCGCCAGTCAGCCCTGCCCAAGTCGAAGCGTCCTCCCTTGACGAAGAGCTTAGATCACAACAGATTCATGTCCCTTCCAGCGGATATAGTATTGAGGGTATGTATTCTTTCATCCGCTGAGAGGGCAACCCCGTCGCCAACCAACTCGAAACTGCTGTTAGGTTTGTCGGTTCTTATACCCCTGGAACCTCCTCGCTCTGGCGAGAACGAGCAAAGAACTTCGAGCGAAATTTATGACAAAACTGTCGAAACCTTACTGGAACGCCACTCGTTATCTCACCGGAATGCCAGATTGGAGGACAGTTACGTTTCCACAAGCTGCGGCCACGATTTACGAATTGGAGTGTCAGGTTTGTGCACCGCAAGTCATCGCCGTGAAGAGGAAAGCTAACTTCAAAGCTCAGGGGTTGCTGTGCAGCGAAGAATCCTCATCTTTGGCCCTCCATCTCTGTCGTCGATACTGTCTGAAGTGTGCGCACGAAAAGTACAGTTGATCGAGATACGCCGATGTGACACTCATGGCTTTAACATCGACTACTTTTACAGTTTACTTGACCTAGAAGCGGTGATGCAGGAATTTCCAGCTGCTCCCGAAGACCTAGTAAAGTGCTTACCGTGGACTTCACGTCGTACGTAACCATTGGCTTCGATCATGTGGTCCTTGCATCCTCATTGAGACGATTTTCATTTGGGTCAGGCACTGCTCTTCCTGAATCGAGCTCTGAAAAGAAGCGTTTCTATCTCAAGCCGGATGTGCAAAAGCTTTGTCAACGTTTGGATGCACTGGGGCCTCTTGATGGCAAGAACAGGCGTGATCTAGGTCGGGACCTCTCGGCCTTTCAACTGCAGAGAAAGAAGGGGGGTCATATTCTCAACTCTGGAGTACCTAGGAAGCTGACTTGTCTGTGTTTTACAGTCAACGAAGGAGGTACAAGTGTGGTTTGAACAGGATTCGCGGCGACGCCGAAAAAGCCTTAAGCGGCGTTGGACGATGTGAGAGCAGCCCATCACTTCAGACAAAATGTTTGTCATAATGACGAGGCTTAACAGCATTGTAGATGTAATGCGAAGTCGCTGGGGATGGAAGCCCGTCGAATATGACCAATTGGGACCGCGACTGAAAAACATCATCGACTACCTCCTAGACGTTACAACCCTCTCTGAAGAAGGTGAGGTACATCCCGCTGTGGTACAGATCCTTGAACTGACTACAGCATAACTTGTCAGCTTGGGCATACGTGCGCGGAGAACTCGAATGGGCGATTAGAGAGGAAGCCTGGTTCCGCGATCGCAATCATGATACTCGCAACTTCTCCCTCCACGCGCCCCCCTCCCCGACGAAAGGATAACTATCACAAGTAGATTTCCATAAAGCGGAACGTCTTATGCCTAGAATTCTTGTTGATGTAACTCTATTCCATGGCCTCCGTCCTTTGATACAAATGCAACGAAGTATTGCGTCTTTTCTACGAGTCGGTGATGTGCCTCTCGTCGCAATATCTGAATCCATTTGGAGACTATTTGGACCAAACACTCTGATATGCGGGCAGAAACCAAGTACATTTAAACTCTTATACAAGACTAGAGAGACAACAGTAAACGAAAACGATCGAGCTTAGAAGACCGGATCTGGTCGTTACTGCTCCGTGGTTAGCTTTGAAACGGCCCTCTTGACGTATGGATTCCTTAAAAGTTCTCCGCTATCCATACATTGGTCAGGATGTTCGACCAGCAAGTTCTTAAGTACGTCGATGCCTAACAAGGAAAGGTTAGGAGGGGCACAAGGCGCTGCTGACGAGCAGACGTACCGGTTTTTTCGGTCCCAGCATTTACAAGGACCTGAAAAGCCCTAGCCCTTCTTGTACAAGTCCCCGGACACATGTTATCGCATCCACAGGTTGCATCTACATTACGGCTTTCCTTTGGCCAGGGAGAGGAGGTGAAGCTGAACAAAGACGGCCAAAAGGTTAGATAGGAATGTGGAATTAGGAAGTCCCCTTCTCACATGAAGTATAGCACTCGACCGATCCCATAACAGTCGACGAGTCTATCGTCGCTGAGATCCGTCATGAACGAACCGGGAGCCATCCAGTACCTTGTCCCGGCCAGCCACTATGAAGGAACATATTTCAATCCGTGAATGACAGTAGCACAGTCCCAAGCAGCATCGCAAACATACCTTCTTCTTTATAACCTGAGTGTTCAGCCGAGCGAGACCGAAGTCACAAACGCTCAATTTGATGTTGCTCGACTCGATAACAGATATGAGAAGGTTGTCTGGTTTGATATCGCGATGGGCCGTCTGATGGGAGTGGATGTGCTGATGTCACCGTAACGAGTCATCGTAAGCGACGAGGCATGAGAAGCTGGAAAAGAAGAAAACACATACTGCGATCGCGCTCGATGCTTGCGCAATGATCTGGGGAGCTTGATCGGCAAGAGCATTTTGACTGTGCTGTCTCATCCGGGACACGTATGTGAGTAGGTCCGTCTGTGAGGCTTCAAGGATAAGATCTGCATAGACGCGCACGACGAGCGATTAGAAAGCGAGCCAGACGAAGTAGCACGCGCTTACAATGGATGCTATGGGTTTGATCGTAAAATTCTTCGATGAACCGAGTTATATTGGGATGGTATCCCAGTATTTTGAAGGCACCGAGCTCTCGGTCCGCCATGGTGGTGTGTTTTTGGCCAATCGCCTTCGCGACGAACGAGAGTTCGTCACTGAGACGTGTGACCCGGATGATCCTTGAATTCGTTTGTTGATCGCCATGGAGCTGACCGTTGAGATTGTACAAGTCAGGGAACTAGTACGAATGATTGACGTTAGTCCAACTGAGCCTTGGAAAAGGAAAGGCTGCATCATGATACCTTAGGTGCCTCGTACTTGAACCATTGCCCATCTCCGAATTGAACACGATCTCCATTTAACAGGATCATCGACTCCCCGAGTTGATGAAAATTTTTTCCCTTCCAGGCCTGCGAGAAATTATCATAATTTATGTCAGTTCATACGGTGTTAGAGAGGCCGTAAATAGCCAAAGGGGATCAACTCCTCACAGAGGTGCGGTACACGGGCCTTTCTAAATCGGTCCGCGTTATCCGAACACGTCGACGGAGGGGAAGCTGTTTTGGCTGCCATAGTTCCAAGAGGATCATGCAGTGACGTTTTCCTGCATACGGTTCTCCGGTTAGGTCGACATTCCTGACCACGATAGAGACCCTGCGGCACTCACCGACGTCATTGCCGGAGACAGTGATTTCGCATGAAGCGTCTCGACCAACGATAAGCTCCGTACAGCACCTGTGAGCAGCCGCCCGGAGAGGGATTGAGAACTCGGGATCTTGCAGGCAGTGGAGGGTACCAAAGTTTGTAGGTTCTGGTGGGGTGACAGCGTCGGCTAGGTTCCCCCTATCACTGCCCACGGCCTCAAAAAGGCCGAGTGAAGCTGAACTATGAGCTGATGCGCCGGGAGCGAGGACTCGAGGGTGTGGCTGCGAAGTTGGCGAATCGCCTAAAACCTTGAGATCGGAGGTCTCATTTGACCTATACGACGAATAAATCAGAGTCACCACCGAGCCGCTATATTTTCAGATATGAGTGCATACCCTTCGGGACCACGATTGCCGCGTTGGTCTATTTGAGGGGTGGGCAGGACCGAAGATTGATAATTTGCCCGAGAGGGCCCAGGTTCCGGACGTTCTGCCTGAGGGGCGGGCTGGATCTCCGATTTGGCTATACCAGCGAGTTTGATTCTCTTGGCTTCCGGCTCGGAAGTGTCTTTGTCTTGCGATGTCGAATTTGCGGGACTGAGTACGAACTTCTTAGCCGCGGCTCGGACTTGATTGACGAAACGACGACTCACTGCTTTCCCTTCCGCCCAGGTCGAGACTTTAGCTGCCTAGCAGGATGGCCTATATTCCTCTTGGTGCTCCCATCCCGGGTTCGAGCGGTCTGCCCACCGTGTTTGAACGTGTTTCTGAGCATGTCGACAGGTCGCAGAGAGTGAAGATTGGAAGGGGAGGGTAAAGACTGACAGAAAAGGATAACGTGTGGTTGAGAAAGAGAAAGAAGGGGAAATAAAGTTGGTTTCAATTGAAAAGGAGGGACGAGGTTGGGTGTGGCGCGGAGTCTTGTCACCATTCAGTCGAGCGGGAGCAAAACGTCGGGGGGTTTCAAACACCTTTCGCCAACCCTTCGAGTCGGGACGGAAACTTTATATACATTCTTCCTCTCGATATAATTTCCTTATTCTTGGCGATTATTGCCCCTCGATGGTAAACATCGATTTCAACTCGTTGCGAACTGTGTGGTACTGGTCAGTCGGCCCATATTCCCCAAACAATCGGTATTGGTCGGGGGATCTTTTGCGATTCATGAGATCCTTGAGGTCTGAGGGGCTGGGCAAGGTTGCTGATATGTAGCACTCGTCTTCTGGTTGTGGTAAAAGCGGCGCTCTCGTGTTTGATGGACCCTGACGGCGAAGTCAGGGTGCCGGTCGCTCCGCGTTCAGTCGACCGATCTCCAGAGCACAACGCATGCTAAGAGCAAATTCGATGTTTTTGCCGGGTCTCGGACGCACCCTCTCGTCCTCTTATGACAGGAGAACCGGCTTGGATGAAGGTGCCTTGCTTAGGCTGGCCCCAGGGATCTCCCCGCTTTCCAGACGACAGGGCAACGAATCGAGTGCCGCAAGGTAATGCCACTGCCATCGTGACGTATATATATATATCATGTAAGGTCATTTGTTGACAGCTCGCCATCGACTCTCGCTTGAAGGCGCGAACCGAGACGTCTCTCGAGAGACCCGCTATCGCTCCGAATCGTTCCCCCTGACGCTAGGGATGGCGGGAAGTCCAAGGTTAAAAATCCTCCGCGCGAGCCCAAAACCCTTGTTCACACTACCCCCCATCCCCGCATACCCCAAGTAGAGCGATATCATGCTATAATGTACGAGTAAGGCCAGGTATGATCCCCCCCCGCGAGTCCCAGCGCACCATGAGCGCTCAAGTAATCCTGGCTTGAGAGCCACATGTAGACGGATCGTTCCACGGTTCAATTCAAGTTTCCCGTGGTTGACCACTGCCGTTGCACCATTTCCTCCTTTCCCTCACCCTAGACAACCTTTGAAAGATGCCGTTGACTCCCCCTCATCGCCACCCCCCGGACATGGCGCTTGACCGTGCTAGTGGAGACCGCGTCCGGTCGGGGGCCAGTTAGTCGATGACAGCAACAGTGCAAAAACCTCTCCTCTCTCCCGGTGACCAGTCGCTCTTCACTCTCTTAACCCTCAACCCTCAACATGACCGTTCCTCAATCAACCCACGGCTCTTCTCCTAAGCGGTTGAATTCATCAAAGCAAGCCAAGGTAAGTGAAGAGTCAAGTTCCCCTCGAAAATTCTAACATGGTTCCCTAGGGAGATCCAGGTCCTTCCTTTCCGTCGGCCGCGTCGGTTCCACTTCTGAGAACATCACTCAGCGCGTCGAGTTTGTCAAGGGCCAGGACAAGCGCTCCGTTCTTCTCGACATCCTCATTGCCGAAGGCGAGAACGCTGGTTTGACCTTGATCTTCGTCCAGACCAAGCGTACCGCCGATATCCTCGCCGACTTCCTCGTGACATCCAACTTCCCCGCCACCTCGATCCACGGAGACTGCAGTCAGCAGCGAACGTGGACAGGCGCTCGCTACGTTCCGTTCCGGTCGCACGCCCATCATCGTCGCTACCGCTGTCGCCGCTCGTGATCTTGACAGCCCCAGCGATACTCAAGTCATCACCTACGATCTGCCCTCCGACATCGACGACTACCTCCACCGCACCGGTCGTACCAGCCGTGCTGGCAACATCAGCGCCTCGACCGCGTTCTTCAACCGCAACAACAAGAACGTTGTCCCTCCTTTCTTGTGCCAACATGTCACTTCCTCTATCCTGCAGTCCGACAGCTACTATGGGCATGAAGAAGTCGCGAAGATGTGTGCTGGGTTCATTACTGCTCTCTTCTCATGTCCCGATGTCCCCCCACCACCGGCCAACGGCGCTGCCCCCACCGGACCTGTCATTTGGGCAAGAGACTGATCACCGGTTCCCCTACAGCGCGTCACCCCTATCGCTGACAAACGCCGGCTGCTCTCGAGCAGCGGCCAACGATACAATGAACACCTTGGACGCTAGTCAAGCGAGTAGTAAGGGTCTTGAGCTGTTCGTTTGCAGCTTAGATTGCTAATCGACACGTTCTAATCAGGCCGACCCTCAATCACGCGCGTTGCCCCCACCACCTAATGTTGATCTCCAACGACGGCCAGCGCCGGCATCGCCACCGCCCAGAGCTCTTTGAAAATTGATGTGTACGTGTCTCGAGCTATTATTTTGCTGTTGAAACCGCTAATCGCCAAGTTTTCATTAGACCGACCTTTAAGCGTGCACACCCACCCCCACCACCCAACGTCCCAGCATCGCCACCGCTCAGAACTCTTTGGAAAGCGACGGGTACGTGTCTCGAACTATTCTTTTGTAGTTTAGATTGCTAATATACAAGTTTCAATTAGATCGACCTTCAATCGTACACGACGGCCCAAGCGTAGGCAATACACCCATCGAGGGTTTTTGGCGATGGAAGCGTCAAGGAGAAGGCCATTCTATCAAGCAAGCACTTACGATTGGGTCAGAAACTGGCATTTTTAATCCTGCAGATCCATTACATGTGTAAGTCCGAAGTGATGGGAGAGGTCTAGTTGTTGACGTCGCCTGTTCGGTTTTAGAGAAGTCGCACAATGGATTTGGCCTCCATTGATCCAAGAACGGCTTGACATCTTCCAAGACTACTGGAACAGCCACAAAATTTCTCCCCAGGAAAAGAAGAAGCTTCCTTCTGGAAAAAATCCCCGCCAATTGTTCATGATACCAGAGAGTGGGCGCCCCGATGCGAAGGATTGCTCTACCCGTGTCAATCCCGACACAGTCCGACGGCTTCGAGAGGGTGTTGGAGGGGAAGAGGGTCGGAAGAGAGCTTATCTGTTTGTCGATGAGGAATTTCAATCCCTCGCTGATGGAGCTTATGTATCCTTGGGGTGTCTAGACGTGACCTTTTCTACGGTTTGGGACATTTTTGTTCTTATTGTCGCAGATCTTCGTTCCCATCCTTTGCCAGGACTTTAGTGTACAACATACCGGTCTAGCTTATTTGATGGCAGTGTTTATTCGCTGAGTGACCATCTTATGGCCTGCGATGAGATTTGCTATCTCCGCTGTGCTGCGCGCCGCGCGGTCGATTGGTATCACTGCGGGGGGCACCATGCCGCCATTGCCCAAAAGACACCCATACTGAGACAATACCATAGGTAGATATAATGAACCAAATATCACTTTGTCTGTAGTCTCGACATAGGGAGGGGCAATCCCTTACGTCATGCTCGCCGTAAGGGTTCGAGGGTGGAGGTCGCGCGGGGGAAAATTGAACCTTGGACTTACCGCCTTTCGTACTGACGCGCCAACTTTTCTGGCAGGACCAGAGCTAATGGAAACTAATATTTGCAGGAGTCTTTTTACAGTTAACTATTTGGGACTTGGGGTATAGATCAATTGCGACGGAACGAGACGAGAATCTCCTTCGGTAGAAGCGGGCAGTTGTATTTGTATTTGATCCCTCCTTAAGCCCGCCACGGCGTTCTAGCGTATCCGTTCCCGACGAAAAAACAACAAACGTAAGTTGTAGCCAAGGCCCAGAACTCTTCGGGTCCTAAAATCGTCGGACAAGGTTTTGATGCCGCTACCGTCTACACCACGTGACTCATTCTTTCACCTGAATTGGCTGAGTACGCCACGTAACGGAAACGGAAACCACACAGCGCCACCTCTATTTAGTTTCGAGTTTAAATACACCCCGTCTCTCCTTCCTTATTCCTTCCACCACGCCGGCAGTCCCCCAACGGCTTGTACTCCTCCCAGCTCGTGCGATACGACTCCCCTACCCGTACCGCGTTTTCATCCCTCGTCTACACCCCGCCTCTCCTTCCTTCTTCCTTCCACTACTTCACCAATCCTCCAACGCCTTGTGCTCGTCGCAACTCGTTCGATACAACGCCCCTATCCGTACCGCGTTTTCATCGCTCGTGCGATACGACTCCCTACCAGGACCGTGTTTTCATCCCTCGTTTGGTAAAGAGCCTCTTCCTCTCAGTCCCCTTTTATTCTATCTAATCATGAACGTGGACCCGCTTCATAATTCCTCCAGGTCGTGGGCCCAGGACTGGAACCCCTGGAGCCGCCGCTCACCTTTTCCTTTCGCCTGTCGGAAGATGAGGTGGGTTCATCCGCTCCGCGAGGTGTTCTTCAGGGCATCTTGCATGGGTTTTGAAACGGGGTTAGCAGTGAAGCTTGGTACGTAACGTTCTCGGTCCTCTCATCAACCGGCCAAGTTAACGATGGTCGCATCTAAGCCGAGTTCAAGTCATGGTCTCTTGATGCGTGATCATGCTTGGGTAAGTCGAACCCGATGCCTCCCCATCCTACTTTAGATTCTGACGTCGTTCCAACTCTCCCCGGCAGGCGGGATCTATTCAGCCCCACACCCACGACAGTCCCTAAGCGACGAATGACGACCGAAAAATCTAAGTCCCTTTATGTTTTTCGTCGAGTCCTGAGCCTACTTATGACCTGAATATATCGATCCTCACGCGCTTCTCGCTCTCTGCGACTTCGTCTCTTCGCTTGATCTTTCGCGTCTAAGAGTATAGCGACACTCTCTATCGAGATTCACGATACTGCTGCTCCTAACATCATCACGGTCTCGCATCGACGCGACGTGTGGAGCCCAATTTTTCCCTCCCTATCCTTCGTGGATGGTATCTCGTGTTTCTGCTTGTCGAAGAGCAACACTTAAAATATACACTGCTTTGATGGTATCTATCTCGATTTAGCCAATGAAACGGTGAGGAGACTGGCCCTCTTCGGTACTTTTGCTTCGAGCTGACTACCAACGCCTGCGTCATCGTGTTCGTTCCAGGTCGTGGGCCCATCGCTGGAACCCCTGGAGCCGCCGCTCACCTTTTTCCTTTCGCTTGTGCCTCGGCCGTCGGAAGATGGGGTGGGCTTAGCCCCTCCGCGAGGTGTTCTTCGGAGCATCTTGCACGGGTTTTCGGAACGGGGTTAGTAGTGAAACCTGGTACGTAACGTCCTTCAGTCCTCCCTCATCAAACGGTGAAGTTAACGATGATCACATCTAAGCCGAGTCCAAGTCATGGTTTCCTGATGCGTGATCATGCTTGGGTAAGTCGAACTCGATGCTTCCCCATCGTACTTCAGACTCTGACGTCGTTGCAACTCCTCCTGTCAGGCGGGATCTATTCAGCTCTACACCCACGATATCCCCCTAGGCAACGAACGACGTCCAAAAATCTAAGTCCCTTTATGTTTTCGTCGAGTCCTAATACTACTTCCTGACCCGAATATATTTCTCCTCACGCGCTTCCCGCTCTCTGCGACTTCGTCTCTTCGCTTGATCTTTCACGTCTAACAGCATGGCACCACTCTCTATCGAGATTCGCGATGCTGGTGCTTCTAACATGATCACGATCTCGCTGCTGGGCGACGTGTGGAGCCCAATCTTTCCCTCTCTATCCTTCGTGGATGCTATGTGGTGTTTCTTCTTGTCGAAGAGTAACACTTGAAATATACACTGCTTCGATGGTATTTATTTCAATTTAGCAAATGCAACGGTGAGAAGACTAGCCCTCTCCGGGACTTTTGCTTCGAGCTGACTAAGAAGAACTGCCTCTTCGTGCTTGTTCCAGGTCGTGGGCCCATCGCTGTAACCCTGGAGTCGCCGCTCACCTTGGTCCTTTCATTTGTCCCCCGGGGCATGGAAAGACTGGGTGGGTTGATTTCTCCGCAAACTGCTCCTTGGAACATCTTGCACGAGGTTTGCGGAGCGGGGTTGGCAGTCAATCTGGTAAGTAGCGCCTTACGGTCCTCTTACCAAAAGCGGCGAAGTTCACTAGGGCTGTATTTAAGCCGAGTCCAAGTCACGGCCTCCTTATGCGTGGCCGATGCTTGGGTAAGTCGAGCCTGAGGTCTTCTCCCCTTACTTCTGAGTGTTCATGTCGCTACAACTTTCGTCTGGCAGGCGGGATCTAACCATCCCCACACCCACGACTGCTGCCACAGTGACCAACGACGCCCAAAAAGCTAAGCCTGTTTCGGTCTTCATCGGTTCTTGGCCTAGTTACTGACCAGAACTTCTCATACGCTTGTTGCTTTGTCGCACATTCGTATCCTCACCTAATTTTTTGCATCTAAGAGTCCAACGACGTACCACCACAGCAGTCCCCCAACAGCTTATAATCGTCGCAGCTCGTTCGATACGACTCCCTACTAGCACCGTGTTTTCAGCCCGCGTTTGGTAAAGAGACTCTCTCTCTCCGCCCCTCTTTCCCCGATCTAATCATGAACCCAAACCCGTATCACAATTCCTCCAGGTCGTGGGCCCATCGCTGGAACCCCTGGAGCCGCCGCTCACCTTGTTCCTTTCGCTTGTGCCTCGGCCGTCGGAAGATGGGGTGGGTTCATCCGCTCCGCGAGGTGTTCTTCGGAACATCTTGCACGGGTTTTTGGAACGGGGTTAGTAGTGAAACCTGGTACGTAACGTGCTTCAGTCCTCCCTCATCAAACGGTGAAGTTAACGATGGTCACATCCACGCCGAGTCCAAGTCATGGTCTCCTGATGCGCGATCATCCTTGGGTAAGTTGAACCCGATGCCTCCCCATCGTACTTTAGACTCTGACGTCGTTCCAACTCTCCCCTGCAGGCTGGATCTATTCAGCTCTACACCCACGACCCCCCCCCCCCCCACGAACGACGTCAAAAAAGCTAAGTACTTTTATAGTTTCGTCGAGTCCTAAGTCTACTTAATGACCTGAATATATCGATCCTCACGCGCTTCTCGCTCTCTGCGACTTCGTCTCTTCGCTTGGTCTTTCGCGTCTAAGAGTATAGCGACATTTCTATCGAGATTCGCGATGCTGCTGCTCCTAACATAACCACGGTCTGGCCTCAGCGCGACGTGTGGAGCTCACTTTTTCCCTCTCCATCGTTCGTGGATGTTAGTTGAAGTCTTGCGCGGGCACCCACTGCCGCCGTCGACGATGATGGGTCGGTCGAGAGTACGACCGTCCCTGACGGCGACAGAGGGATCACGCCGTGTGAGGTGACGGATGCAGAGATAGACGATGAAACCCTCTGGGGGGTCGTTCGGCTGAGATCATTTCCGAGGAGGGTGCTGTGGGTTGCTGGTGAAGGGGGTGTTGCTGGATAGAATCATCCTTGTGAAGGATAATCGTGATACAAAAGGGAGAGGAGGTCTAAACTTCTGTTGGCCTGGATTGGATTTATATTTGCACACACTACTCGAACGAAGCATATAAGTTATAAGTCGAAGCTTCTTTAGTGGAATACCCAGAATGCGAGACCGATCCTCTAAGGACTCGGGCCCAATTCCCTAGTTCTTCTGACCCCTAAGGGAGGCTGATCGCCCTCTCTAAGTCCCAAATCCACGTTCCTGTCCACCTCGTCGTTCAATCCTGGGGGCCATGATTCTAACTTGGGGCAGACCGGACTAGTCCGGAAGTCTCCTTGACTGGCCATTGACTCGCAAATTGTGGAGGCCGGAGTGCAAGAGCTTCTACATCGCAGGGAAATTGGTGACTTATATGAGCAATCATGATCTGAGAATCAAGCTGAAGGTTGGCAAAAGGAATCTTCTCGGCCAAAACCTGTACATGTGGTTGCATTGTTTAGGGGGAGAGTCTCATTCAATGATTGTAATCGTACCCCCAAAACCAGACCCCCCCAAGACCAGATATCGTTCGCTAATAATCGTCCAGCCGCTCCTTGAAACAAGATCTCCGGGCTTGAAAATCGTACTGTAGCCGCCCCACCATTACTGTTAGTAAAGCCTGAGGAGCCGCCATCCAAAGAGCTCGAGAGGCCCAAATCTGCCAGCAAGGCACGGCGTTGAGGATTCACGAGGACATTTCCCTGTAAATAAAAGATGGTACGGTCAATTCCAATGCATGTCGCCTGGGAGGTAATACACCACACTGGTTTCAGGTCTCCATGACGAATGGTTTGGCTGTGCAAATAAGCGAGACCATCAGTCAGGTCACGGACCTACGCATGAACTTGAGTTCAGTAGAGCTCGACTTTCAATAAAATGATTGAACATACTAAATGCATGCGCTCGAAGTAAGTTGGCGCCATCTTAGCGATATGATTATCTAGGTCGCCGTATAACATATACTCGGAGATCAGCATGGCTGTTTTATAGTCATCGCCAAGGTAGAATCCTAGTAAGGGGGGGATATGTGGAAGGCAAAGCTCCGCCCAGATCTTGAGTTCGCGAGCCAAGCGCTATCGAAAGAGTGTTAGAATTCCAGCAAAACATGGAGGAAGCATTTACACGAACAAACGCAAGTCTCTTAGGTTCGCTTGACCTCTTTCCGAAGAAAAGCTTTTTCGCTGCTATGAGTTTGCTCGTGGCTGGGATACCACAATCCAATGTGACAACTTGAACTTCGCAAGAGCCACCCCTGCTCCCTTTGAAATCCGGCTCAGGTTTGAGTCTTACAATATCTATGGAAAGGTGCTGAAGGTTTGGAGAAGTTTCTCCTAGGAGGTGCATGATATGTTAGTGGTGGTGGCTGAATTTGCATACGAATGCAGCTGCCTCACCAAGGCAGATTCGTCAAGGTGCAAGTCGTTCATGCGAGTCCAAGTGGTCTGGTTCTAGCGGTGGCTCTGGGGCAACAGTGAGAAAGCAAATAGACGGGAGTTCTGTCAAACGATACCGGTCTAGTTGAAGATGGTGCCCATACACATTCTGAATACCAACCCCGCTTCCGCCCTGCTGCTCCGGATATCCCACGGTTTGCCTGGCCGAATGCCCTGCGCCGGCCAATGCAACGCATATGAGCAGTCGTTGTTTTGTTCCTTTGTTCCTCCCGGGGACTCGGAACTATGTGTGAGCCAAAAGTGATGTACAACGGTGGCGGTTCGCCGGTTCGCTGCGATTTACACTCGTATGATAACTGGGTTTCCTAAGAAAAGCTTAGAAGAGCTGATGAGGACGGTGACGCGTCGCTGCGCTTGTGGGGGTACGTTCTTGAGCTATTGAGATGTGTTCACGTAGAGCAATTGCAACCCTCTCATCCCTGTTCAAAGTCGATGCCGAAGTGTACGTCCTCGTCATTCGGACCCTGACAGAAACGACGGCGGCGACTATCAACTTGCGCCCGATGGACTGTCCTCCTGAGTCGGGTGTCTTATAAATCATTCATCCGAAGAAAAATTCTGTCTGGTTGAGGCGTTTTCTGATTGAACGAGCTCCTTGGCAATCGCAAAGTGTGAGGGCGGGCTTACATAATTAACGGAGCTACTCTCCGCAGTTTTTGTTAATTCCCAATTCGTGAAGCCTGAGTACTGAGATGCCGGATTCGATTGCGGCCAAGCAAGAGGAGTGTCGTGGTGCGGGAGCGCGCTTGTCGTTTGATCCACCCTGACCGTGAGATCCCGCTTCCTCGAACTCGGAGTTGGAATGGCGCGTCACTGGCATCCTCCGCACCACCGTGCCTAAGGTAAATCCAGCAAAAGAGCCTGCAAGCTCCCATACAAGCTCTTATATTGAACTTTCGACGGAATTACGGGCTTCGACAAGTGCACCCGCCGCCGTGCGCGGAGACCTTTGGGCTGTGGCGTGAAACCGTTTGCCCACTGACGGACCTAACCTCAACCACTAAGCCCCGATTGAAGCGAAAACCATCCAATCGTCTTCGAAACGCGAGTCTTTCTCAGACCTGAAGAGGTTAAAAATACGGCTTGTATAACTCAGGCGGGTATCTCGATGAGTAGGTAGGCCGGTACTATTTCAAGGATCACCATGTCCCTAACGACTTCACTCTAGATTCAAGGCCCCATTACCCCAAGAAGAGCTTTCATTCTGCTCGTGCTAGCGAACAATATGGCGGGTTTAAATCTGAGGGCGCTCGGTACTCAAACATCAGTTCACAACCGTACCAGCGCCGCCGGACAACCCAACCGAAGCCCAGGCGCCCTCCTCCGAATAGCTTGAATTACGAAAGGTTCATGTCTCTTCCGGCTGATTTAATGATGAGGGTGTGTACTTTTTTTTCAGCCGCTGCTGGGCGATAAGGTTGCTGATTGGTTCGAAATCACGCGCTTAGGTTTGTCGGTTCCTATACCCCCGGGACCTCCTCGCTTTGGCGAGAACGAGCAAGGAGCTTCGAGCAAAATTTATGAAGGAAACCTCAAAACCTTTCTGGAACGCGACTCGCTACCTCACCGGAATGCCAGATTGGCGGACAGTTGCGTTTCCGCAAGCTGCGGCCATGGTTTACGAGTCAGAATGTCAGGTTTGTGCGCCGTAAACCCTTCCCGTGAACGGAAAATCTGATGCCAAAAATCAGGGGTGGTCGTGTAGCGAAGAATCTTCGGTCATGGCCTTCCATGTCTGTCGCCGATACTGCCTCAAGTGTGCCCAGGAGAAGTACGGTGAATCGAGATTTAGCGGTATGGCAGCCACGACCTAAACATCGAATAACTCTGCAGTTTGCTTGATCTGAAGGAAGTATTACGAGAGTTTCCGTCCGTTCCCGAAGACCTGGTGAAGCGGCTACCGTGGACTGCCCGTCGTAAGCCTCTGCTGCCTTTGACCGATGTGACCTTGCATACTCACCAAGACAATTTTCATTCGGGTCAGGGACTCCTGTTCCAAGCACCGAGAAGAAGCGGTTCTATCTCAAGTCGGACGTTCAAAAGTTTTGTCAGCGGTGGGATGCACTGAAACCTCTCGACGGCAAGGGCATGGACGATCTAGGTCAGGAGCTATCGGCCTTCCGACGGCATAGAGGAACGGTCGGTGATATTTCAAATCGAAAGTATCTAGAAATCGACTTACTTGTGGTTTACAGTCGACGAAGGAGGTGCAGAACTGGTACAAACAAGATTCGCGGGAGCGCCAAAAGAGATTGAATCAGCGTTGGACCATGTGAGAGTAACCGATGGCCTCATATAGGCGTTTCGTTGCATTGAAGAGTTTTGACAGTATTGCGGATGTCATGAAAAGTCGCTGGGGATGGAAACCTATCGAATATGACAGATTGGGACTCCGATTGCGCCAAATCGTCGATCACCTCTTGGACGTTCCGACCCTCTCTGAACATGGTGAGGTACAGCGCACCACGTGGACGAAGCTTGAGCTAATTATAGTGTATCTGACTAGCGTGGGCATACGTGCGCGGCGATCTCGAATGGGTGATTAGAGAGGAAGCCAGGCTCCACAGCCGCGATCATGATACTCGCCGCTTCTCTCTCAGTGTACCTCCTGAAAAGGGAAAGGCCTGATGTAGATTCTCATGTAAACATTACGCCTTTCCAGCTAAAACATCCGTCGATCACATTCCACTCTCTGAGGGATACGTCGAGGCACTCCGCCCGGTGTGCAAGTCCCTCGTCGCGGAACCCGCAGTCTTTTGGCGAGCCATAGAACCAGACAATATGATATTTAAGGATAACTGAGTACTTTGGGAGTACTTTAGAGAGTTAAAAGGTGAATATAAGAATATCTGAGGACATTGGGACTAGTCATGTCAATGGTCGTTTCGACTCCGTGGTTAGACCCGGGACGGCTTTGAGAAGGTACGGGTGCGTTACGACATCCAGGATACCCATGCACTCCTCAGGGTGTCCAACTAGCAAGTTCTTCAGCAGGTCAATACCTGACAAGGAAACATTAACAAACGCAGGGCAAACGGTCGACCGGTCGACTTACAAGTTTTGTCCGCTCCAGCACTGGCGAGTAAATCGAGGGCCAGCGTTCTCCTTTCACAAGTCTCTGGACACATATCAATGCATCCACACATCGAATCGGGGTTCCGACTCTCAGTAGGCCAAGGTGAGGAGGTGAGACTAGCAAAAGAAGTCAAAGTGAGATAGGAAAGGGGAAGATGAAACAGGCCTCCTCACATAAAGTACAGTAACCGGCCTATTCCATAGCAATCGACCAACTTGTCGTCTTTATAACTCATGAAAGAACCGGGCGCCATCCAGTATTCGGTTCCGGCTAGCCACTAAAAGAGGACAGATCTCAATCAATGCACGACCGTGGCGCAGCCCGAAGCAGCATGGCAAACTTACCCCCTCTAGGGAACTCAGGCGCGCAAGACCGAAGTAGTTGATGTTGCCAGACTCGGTGGCGGAAAGCAGGATATTCTGAGGCTTAATATCCCCGTGCGCAATATTGTGGCCATGGATATGCTAATGCCAGCACGCGGAGTCATCCTAAGCGTGAGTAGATCGCAGAAATTCAGGAAGTACAAAACACATACTTGGATTGCTTTACAGACTTGGTCGATCATTTGATCGGCTTGGCCTCGAAGAACTCTTTGCCTATGCGGTCTCATTTGTGCCACGTACTCGAAAAGGTTCATTTCAGAAGCCTCAAGAATGATATCTACGTGTCAGGTGGATAGATATCATAAGTTAAGGTTAGAAAACTCGAGAGAGAAGGTGAGGAAATCTTACGATGATCGAGTTTGTCCTTGTCGGAGAATACCTCGAGGAAGCGAGTTATATTTGGGTAGTAACCTAATGTCTTGAAGGCCTCAAGCTCGGTCTTTGCCATATTGATACGAGCTTTGGGAACTGTCTTGGCGACGAATGGAAGGTTGTCACTAAGTCGTTTGACCCGGGTGAGGCTAGAATTGGTTTGGCTGTTGCCATAGACTCGAGCTTGAATCTCATGCAGGTCGGACCACTATTCGGAATAATTGCATTAGTATAGGTCAGTCTTTGAACAGGAAGGGCGATACCTTGGGCGAGTGATACCTGAACCCCGGACCGTCGCCGAATTGGACGCAGTCTCCGTCCAAGACGATTTTCGAGTCTATAAGCTGGTGTGGCACACCATTCTTCAGAAACTATAACGGGATAGCACGATTCATGTAAGTTTCGAAGCGACAAGAGAGCACTGCGGAACGATGAAGGGACCAGGTATTCACCGAAGTTCGATACACAGGTCTTTTCAAATCGGCCCAACTCCTCTTCACCCAAAGGCGCCGACACAGAGGAAGATCTTGGGGTTGTCTTAGCTCGAGGAGGAGCAGGCAGTTATGTCGTCCTACAGCGGGTTTTCCGGTTGGATCGGCGCCGCCGGTCACGATGCCGAAGTCGACTTGGTTCTGGGAAGTGACACCAGCTTCCGATGTCACGCAATCTTCTTCCGCAGTCTCTGGAAGATGAAGTGGGTCTGCAGCATGAACAGTATCGACTTGTATATGTGTCTGCGGGGCTGGATGGAGGCTTGCAGCTTTCGGATCGAGAGCCTTGAGTAACCTAGCCGATGTATAATCAGAGAAAGGAAGGGGAAAAATTATTTATAGAAAAAAGCTTACTTGCTGGAGATAGCATCGCGTTCTGTACTTTGTTTACTAGGCGAAACGGATGGCTGATCTTTTGCTAGTGGTTTGTTGGGTTCGAGACTTCCTCCTTGAGCGGGGGACTCGCGTTCCGAGTTGGCTGGTAGGGTAACCTTTAGTTTCTTAGCATCCGGCTTGGAGGGAGCATCTTGTTGCGACGTAGAGTCGAGAGAACTTGGGCACGAGGTTGTTAGATGCGATTCGTGCCTAATCTACGACCCTACGACTCACCGTTTCTTCTTTAGGTCAGAACGCGGCTTTAGGTCCCTGACAGCGGAGCTCAAAGGTCTTCGCGAAGTGTTGGTCGTAGCCTTCCGGTCGGGGTATTTGGAGTTGGCCCTGGGCATGTGGACGAGGGCGCAGTGGTGAACAGTATGCGATGAGGAGGACGTGTTGTGTCGGTAAAGAAGAGAGAGAGAGAGATCGTAAACGCCATGGTTTCGATTCAAAGTTGACTGTGGCGCGGAGCCTTGTGACGAGTCAATAGAAAGGTCCCGCCGAGGTTCAAACCCCGGACGGCCATAAGAGGAGTGTCGTTGTTCTGATCGGGCGGGTCTGTGGTTTGATCGACCCTGACGGTGAGATCCCGCTTCCTCGAATTCGGAACTCGGAGTTTGGAATGACGCGTCATCTCCATGTCAAAATCCAGTAATAGAGTTTGCAAGCTCCCGGACGAGGTCTTCTATTGAACTTTCGGCGGAAGTACTGACCGGCTTTGACAGGTGTGCCTGCCGCCCTCGGCTGTATTGCCAGTGGCGCCGGGCGGACAACGCGGCGGACTGAATGCGACGATATTTCCTCACCCATCCACTGCCCCTTGTTATCGTGGTTGGTTCTAGGTTGTGAATCGACTCCAAGTCTCGATGAACAAAACAGTGGCAATTGTATCTTCGGGCAACAACAACTCCACAGACCCCGAAATTCAATCATCGGGCGGAACCTTAATTCCGTTGCACCTATTGTTTCACCTGACAGGGCTGAATACGCCCTCTATGCAAACAAAAAATTTCCAGAGTCACTTGTATTTAGTTTCTGGTTTTTTATCGCCTCACCACTCTTTCGTTGGACGCTCTCCCATCCTCCCACCACATCAGCCCTTTCCCCAATCGCTTCCGCCCGTTGCAGCTCCTTCGGCATCACTTTCTCCTCTTACTGTCTACATATCACTTCTTCGGTGAGAAGACTGGCCCTCTTCGGCACTTATGCTTCGAGCTGACCATCGAGGCCTACCTCTTCGTGCTCGTTGTTCCAGGTCGTGGGCCTATCGCTGTAACCCTGGAGTCGCCGCTCACCTTAGTCCTTTCATTTGTCCCCCGGGGCATGGAAAGACTGGGTGGGTTGATTGCTCCGCAAACTGCTCCTTGGAACATCTTGCACGAGGTTTGCGGAGCGGGGTTGGCAGTCAATCTGGTAAGTAGCGTCTTACAGTCCTTCACCAGAGCGGCGAAGTTGACTAGGGCTGTATTTAAGCCGAGTCCAAGTCACGGCCTCCTGATGCGTGGCCGATGCTTGGGTAAGTCGAACCCGAAGTCTTCTCCCCTTACTTCTGAGTGCTGATGTCGCGACAACTTTCGTCTGGCAGGCGGGATCGAACCATCCCCACACCCACGACTGCTCCCACAGCGGTGAACGACGTCCAAAAAAGCTAAGCTTGTTTTGGTCTTCATCAATTCTTAGCCTAGTTACTGACTGGAACTTCTCATACGCTTGTTGCTCTATGGCACATTCGGATCCTCACCTAATTTTTCGCATCTGAGTCCAACGACGTACCACCACCGTAGTCCCCCCAAAGTTTATATTCGTCGCAGCTCGTTTGATACGACTTCCTACCAGTACCGTGCTTTCATCCCTCGCTTGGTAAAGAGCCTCAGCTCCCCCTCCGCCCCTCTTTCTTTGATCTAATGATGAACTCAAACACGCTTCATAATTCCCCCAGGTCGTGGGCCCAGCACTGGGACCCCTGGAGCCGCCACTCACCCTTTTCCTTTCCCCTGTGCCTCGGCTGTCGGAAGATGGGGTGGGCTTACCCCTCCGCGAGGTGTTCTTCGGAGCATCTTGCACGGGTCTTGGAACGGGGTTAGCAGTGAAGCTTGGTACGTAACGTTCTCAGTCCTCTCATCAACCGGCCAAGTTAACGATGGTCGCATCTAGGCCGAGTTCAAGTCATGGTCTCCTGATGCGTGACCATGCTTGGGTAAGTTGAACCCAATGCCTCCCCATCCTACTTTAGACTCTGACGTGGTTGCAACTCTCCCCGGCAGGCGGGATCTATTCAGCCCCACACCCACGACAGCCCCCGAGCGGCGAACAACGACAAAAAAAAACGAAGTCCCTTTATGTTTTCGTCGAGTCCTAAGCCTACTTAACGACCTGAATATATCGATCCTCACGCGCTTCCCGCTCTCTGCGACTTCGTCTCTTCGCTTGAATTTCGCGTCTAAGAGTATAGCGACATTATCTATCGAGATTTGCGACGCTGCTGCTTCTAAGATAATCACGGTCTCGCTTCGGCGCGACAGGTGAAGCCCATTTTTTCCCTCTTCATCCTTCGTGGATGTTATTTGCTGATTGATCTTGTCGGGGAGTACCCTTGACGATGCGCTATTCCGGTTTTATTTATTTAATACTTCTAGTTTGACCAATATAACTTGTTCAACAACTCCCGGATCCCAGGCAGCTCGTTACGTCGCCATTATTTCTACTGTCGTTCTAGCGAGAGATAAAGACATGCCGAAGTGATATTAACCTATCATTCGCTCGTATAGTTAGAAAGATAGTCTTCACAGTATTGATGTACGGTACGAATGAGGACTCTCCGCGTAAATACATCCTCGAGTTCCTGACATGCGTCACCTCGCCTCTCTCGACCCCCCGCGAAGGAGTTGTAGAAGTGTATACAGTCCATATAACAGAGGGGGGAGGACAGAAACACGAGACCTAAGAGTCTGCGGGAATTGTGCTTTATTAAACATGATGACAGCCTGTCTTAAGGGCAACTAACTTCTCACGGAGCCCACGCGGCGTCTTGGTTAAGACTTCCTAGACTGATTCAGTAAGTCTCTGCCCTTTCCTACACCACCCCGTAATCCCACGTTCGTCGTTGAAAATCAGCCCGTCTCTCACATGGAAGGCCAGTACTCCAGCGGAATAACCTATCATATACGAAGCACAGGGGAGAACTTAACAGAGTACCTGCTTTTTTTTCAGCCCAGCACATCACCTTTGAGGGCATCGATCGCGTAGAATGCGAGCGATTCATTAAGAATATACGCAAGATGGCACGAAATTCAGGGAATTCCAGAGATAATGATTGGATCATCGACTTGGCTTCCAACTGTATGACGGGTCCTGCCCTGATGTGGTATGTGCAACTGGATCCGGACGTATCAGAGGATTGGGGAAAGTTGCAGATAGCTATGATCAATCGATGGTCAGGTGGTGGTCCTATTGGAGAAGGTAGAGCAAGTTCTAAGTGAGTGGTTCTGCGTGTCGTGTGGGCCGCGATGAGTGGCGGCCAAGCAACGACTAACTGTGCCGATCAGCATCCCTGCGTCCCTTTCATCGCCCGAGACTGGGAACATCCCAGCACCAGCACCCGCACCCGCACCCGCCCCTAACATAACTGCTGCAATGTCTTCCTTGAACCTCAACGAAACAAAGACCGGTGTAATTCGGGTCGATTGTCTTGGTTTGGAAACAATGTACATCCCATCGTCCTTGATAACAATATTCGGAAGCATGGTCTTTACGACATGCAACGATAAGTCAAAAGCTCTTGCTGTTGAAATCAATCAGAAATGCGTCCACCATTCTCGAGAAATCAAATTACTGGTGCGACATCCCCCCTTCATCCCCTCTTCATCAGTTGGTATTGACCTCATTTTATGAACCAGAACTCTCCGGATGATCGCAAGTTTCTGGGGCTTGCTCAAACAGGTCCGGGACGCCTCGGAGAAGGGTCTGCCGAGTTCAGTCTTGTGCCCATTGCACTCAGGCCAAAAATGATTCTAACCTAACCAATATGCGTCGACTAGATACGCTTCGCTCGTGACCGCAACCTGGGCAGACTCCAGTGCCAAGGACGCCACTTTTAGTAAAAACATGGTGTGGATTATATGTCCTTTTGACAATACCATTCGTGCTTTATGGCAAGGAGACAGAAGTAAGTGTATTTCATCAACGTCGCTCAACATAGCAGCTTTAAAATATAATTTTTGACTCTTCTATCTGACAGGCGAATTTCTGCTTAAGTCGGTAATCTCTAGTATCGCGAAAAGGGTTCTTTTCGTGAGCGATTTTGCCGCGTTCCACGAGGCCAACCCGAATGCGAATTATCTAGACGTGGTGGGTTTTAGCATTTGGGTGAGGATTTTTGATGGCTACTGACAACATAGCTTCCCTCTGACAGGACCTCGTCTTTGAGCCAACTTCGTAACAGTTGTTGCTTGCAGATCTTCCTCAGTTCACACTCGAACCCAGGAAGCATGCGATTGACTTCATCTCGCTGTTGACCATCAGTACGGAAGGCATACATTCTTGCACGAGCCTTCAAAACTGAATACGATAATTTAGGGACTGAAATTCATGTAAACCAAGCGATGCACAAATTTAAATAACGGAACCCCGGCTCCCCAGCTCCATCGCTTCGGTTTTGCCCTCCCGCAGCCTGACCGACGACCTCTGTAACTATGGAACTCCCTCCCCCTTCAACTACTACAGCCGCCTCGGTCCCTCTCTCAAATTGATAGCTAAAACTTCTTACAGAAAGCCCTTCAGAATAAAAGCGCCGCTGGCGACGCTAGGGATTGGTAGGAAGGAAGCCCGCTGGGATCCATGTCTGCATAAAGGTCGGCAGGCGTTAGAGTTCTGAGCGCTTGGTACACAGGTATGACCTAGATGTACCCTTCTCTGACGTGAAATTTTGGCTTGGAGCTGTATTAAACTGGGTCAGAGGCAGTGGTTAGCTCTCGCACCAGTTCGGAAGCGGCTTCAGGAAGCCGGGTTTGAGCTAACAATAGGTCTAGGAGGAGCAAGGCTCCTCGAGACTTCGCATCGTTGTCGAAACGACGACAAAGAGCGTCTCACTTAGTATATGCATCTTATAACTACCCTACTTCATTGGTTATTGCCAAATCTCTTCTCGAATGAGAGTACCTAAATCCTACGGAGTCCGCGCGCGCGGAGTCTTGTTCGAGACTTCTGTGATGAGTCTGATTCAGTGATCTACTCCTACCTCCGCCACCTGGCAGTCTCACGTTTACCATTCAGCCCTATCATCTACATGGACGGTCAGTATTCCAGCTGAATAGCGTATCTTATACGAACCGCTGGGGGAACTTAGCAAAATACCTCTATCTTGCTCTTTTCTCAGCCAACCACATCACGTTCCAGGGCATCGATAGCTCAGAATACGAGCGTTTCATCAAAGATATACGCAAGAGGGCCCGAAATGCTGGAAAGTCCAGAGATAATGATTGGATCATCGACTTGGTTTCCAACTGTATTACCGGTCCTGCATTGCGGTGGTATGTGCAACTAGATCCGGACGTATCAGAGGATTGGGGGAAGTTGCAAATTGCTATGATCGATCGATGGTCAGAGAGCGGTCCTATTGG
>KN822990.1:100979-244159 GCA_000827465.1 Tulasnella calospora MUT 4182 | reverse complement strand
GTTGTATGTGTAACCCGGCATTGCTATGCTGGGCTTCCCCCTTTTGTGTTCACTTCTGCCTTTGTCCTCCCTTTGTACGTTCGTCTCCCTTTGTCGTGTAGAGGTATATAGCTGGGGGTGGATGGGGAGACTTGGTCCTTATCGACTAAGTCCCCCCACCTGTCTGCCCCCAGGTAAGTGTAATCCCCTCTTGTTTCGTATACATCGACTAAGTCCCCCCACCTGTCTGCCCCCAGGTAAGTGTAATCCCCTCTTGTTTCGTATACATCGACTAAGTCCCCCCACCTGTCTACCCCCAGGTGTGACCCTCTGTAGATTGCTGCGTTTAACAGCCGCTTTAGGAGCCATTCTCAAGTCTGTTGATGCTGCCAACTTCCAGCTCATCGATGGGAAGAACTCCAAGGACGCCTGGGACATGCTCTTTGCCACCCACAACAAGCAGAACTCCTCCTGGCAGTTCCAGCTCTTCCAGGAACTTGCCTGCACCTCCCAGAACGCCAACAAGTCCCTCACAGCCTACCACCAGCGCATCGAGCTTGCTGCAGACCGCCTCTACGCTTCGTTCACCTCTGGCATGACTGCCAAGGACGTTGTAGACTCAATGGCAGCCTACTTCTCGCTGCTAGGCCTTGAAACGGACGAGTTTAACGACATCCTTAACTCCCACATCACTCTCTCTGGCACTGTCACTCGCTCAGCCATCGCCACCGCCTAAGCCCTGATCATTCCAAGAAGCCATGCTACAACCAGACAAAGACAAATGGTTCGAAGCTGCAATGACCGAAATCCAAGCCCATGTTGACAACGGCACCTGGGAACTTGTCCAGCTCCCCTCTGATCGAAAGGCAATTGGATCCAGATGGGTATTCAAAGTCAAACGCGATGCCCATGGGCAGGTTGAACGGTACAAACGCAGGCTAGTCGCTCAAGGATTCTGTCAACAGCCAGGCATCGACTTCCACAAAGTGTTCGCACCCACAATGCGATGGGGAGCTCTCAGGACCATCCTTGCCCTTGCAGCCATCAAAGACATGGAAATCGAGTCAATAGACATCTCCAACACATACCTAAATGGTGTTCTACCTGAAGGAGAAGTGGTCTACATGTGCCAACCTGAAGGATGCCAGCAGAAGGACAACAACTTGGTATGCTGCCTTAGGAAGGGACTCTACAGTCTAAAACAAGGCGGACACCTATGGTATCAACAATTGGGCGAAGAACTGGAGAAACTTGGATTCAAACAACCAGTCTCCAATCCTAGCATATACGCATGGGGAAAAGAAGACACCAAGGTCATCGTTCCAGTCTTTCTCAACAACCCCACCCTCATAGCCAAGTCTAAGGCCAAGATCCAGGAAGTAAAAGACGCCTTAGCCAAAGTCTTCAAAATACAGGCCCAACAATGTTCCTCCTCGGTGTTCATATCGCCTGTGACCACCCATCTCACACCCTCCATCTCTCTCAACCTCCATCTCTCTCTCAACGTCAATACATTGTCGACCTCCTCGAACGCTTCGGAATGTCAGACTGCGCACCTGTCACTATTCCCATGGAACCTGGACTAAAACTCACCAAAGACATGTTGCCCTCAACTCAGGAAGAAACTGACGGGATGAAAAACGTCCCATACCTCAATGCGGTTGGAGCCCTTAATTATCTAGCCATCGCAATGCGTCCAGATATCTCATATGCCATCAGTAACCTTGCCCGCTTCAATTCCAACCCTGGCATGCAACACTGGAAGGCAGTCAAGCACCTATTCCAATACATCCAAGGCACCAAGGACATAAAGCTCACCTATGCTCCCGATTCCGACATTGTCTCCATCTTCAAAACATACACTGATGCTGACTTCGCTGGGGATAAAGAAAATGGCAAGTCAACAACCGGTTACATCATCAAAATTGGAACGGGTGCAGTATCCTGGGCTAGCAAGCTTCAGGGGGGTGATAGCCAAGTCATCCACAGAATCCGAGTTTTATGGTGCCAGCTTCACAGGTACAGAAATCAAGTGGCTTTGCAACCTCCTCTCCAAACTAGGTTATGACTTCCCCTCACCATCTCCTCTCTTTGTCGACAACCAGTCCACCATCCAGGTACTCAATGATGCTGTCCACCATTCTCACATGAAGCATATCCCAGTCACTGAGTTTTGGATCCGTGATGAAGTGTCCAAGGTCAAGTCCATTTCGGTCCACTATTGCCCAACCGAACAGATGCCAGCTGATCTTCTCACCAAAGCACTCCCAAGACCAATGGCTTTAGACCTTCAAGGACAAATGGGGCTCCATGATTGATTCCTCAGAAGCGCTTCTTCGAGGGGGTGTGTTGCACTAGGTTGCGCATCTCCTCTTATATTTGTCCTACAATGTATATGTAGTTGTTGTTGTTTGTAGCAAGTTTTTTCGTGTTGTGTCATTGTTTGTCTTGCCTCTTATATAAACTGAATGTACATGTAGATAGAATCATCATCGCCTCTTCGACTCCCCCTCTCACCTGTGTGTTCAATGTGACCCCCACAGTCGTTGGATTGCTGCGTTTAACAATGGGACGCCTATGTGGTTGAGCAAGGCATTATTCATGAGCACACCACCACCAACACTCCCCAGCAGAA
This sequence comes from Tulasnella calospora MUT 4182, assembly GCA_000827465.1. Lineage (NCBI taxonomy): Eukaryota > Fungi > Basidiomycota > Agaricomycetes > Cantharellales > Tulasnellaceae > Tulasnella > Tulasnella calospora. Next base: position 241,545 of record KN822990.1, on the reverse strand, counting down.
TGGCATTGCTGAGCGCAAAAACGGGACACTGGAGGAGACCATTGTCAGAGCCGCTGCCCTGTGCCGCCTCTGCCACATGAGTTGACCGTCAGAGCTGCCGCTCAGCCCCGCCTCTGTCGCACGAGTCGCTCACCACTGAAACCCGTCATATGTTGTATTCCTTCACTCATACTCTTTGTTCATGTTGTGTTCGTTCATTCATACTCTTTGTTCACGTTCGATCGACGGACTCAGCATGGCTCTCAGGTCTGTGCCTTGACTCGGTGTGCCTCTGAGTTCCGACTCTGCTCTCAAGGACAAGACCCCATATGAGGCTTCTATGGCTCCAAACCAGACCTCAGCATGCTTTGCACCTTTGGCTGTAGGGCCTATGTCCATGTCCAGGCGAAGTACAGAGATGAAGGCAAGTGGCACAACCAGTGCTGTATCTATCTTGAATTTGAGGATGTCTACAAGGGGTTCAAGTGCTACAATGCAGAGACCAACTGATTTGTTATCTCCCGGGATGTGGTGTTTGATGAGGATGACTTCCCTGGTGTCCCATGGACTGATGATGACTAGGCCTTTTTGCCAATCAGTGGAGGCTACTTCCCTGCCCAGGTGGTGAATCCACCAGCCTATGATGGGAATGATGGTGAAGATGATGGGGAGCCAGACAAGGCTGGGATTGAGACCCCTCCAATGCGCGATAGATGTCCAAGCCTAGATGAATGACCTCTTTATGAATGTCGTCCAGGCAAGGGCTACAAGTCCAAGGTGATGTCAAAGTTTCTGTTGCATCTGATTAAACATTCTACCTTACCAGCCACCTTCCAATCAAAATGTATTTCCACAAGAAGTGGGTTCCTCAATTGACCACACCTCTACAAATTATATCTATTTGTACTCATGAGCAGGCCAGTAATGTACATGGGTTACAAATCTTTCTGCTTGGACATACAGGCACAGTTCTCATACAGGCATGCAACTGCTTTATTTGCCTTTGCCACATCGCACTTAACATTGTAACTGCCATACCTTGACAAGTCCATCATCACTAGCAGACGCCAAATATAAACCACCACCTTCCCCCTCTGACCAGTCAACGGAGTTAATATCAGCTTCATGAGCATTCTCAATGCATGCTACTTTTTCGGCAGTCGTTCCTCCTGGCTGGCGGGAAGTGAGATGCAGCACTTTCCAGAGAAACAGTCTTCCCATACCTTTACCACCCAGAGATAAATACTTCCGTCCGCTCCCCCGCTTGCAAGTAACCCAACAGCGTCCTTGTCCATCGGGTTTCTCTCGGCCCAGGAGATTGAAAAGATGGGCCCCGTATGGCCCGCAAATCTACAGACTTCCTTCCAGTCTCCTACGATGCTGTCATCATCATTAGTTGGCCTCCAAACGATAATGTTTCCGTCATCCGAGCAACTAGCGAGGAACTTTCCGCATGGACTGAAGGTTGCACACCAAACCGTCGATGCGTGTCCTTTCAGGGTTGCGAAGCAGTACCAATCATCTGCCGGGTCATCCATGTACAGCTTTAAGGTATTGTCGTACGAGGCCGAGACGAGAACCTATACGTGAGTTAAACCGAGTGAATGGCCTTTCCTTCCGCTAGGTTTGACGACGTGACCGACCTCGGCGGTCGGGTGCCAGGCAACGCACTTAACGTCTTGTGTATGCTCCATCAGTACACTTATACACTCATATTCACTGTCAGGTTGAACTGCAGTGACTATTGAGTATCCTTCCGTGTTTACGGAAAGAAATGACATGCCTTCCCATATCCAAACACTCTTATCACGTCCGCAAGTTGCTAGCAGTGTTCCAGTGGTGGAGTACGAGACGCATTTACACTCGTTCTCGTGGCCTTCAATTGTACTGCTACATTCCCATTCCGTTGAAGCCGATCCAGCAGACCCATTCACAGGTTCCCATATGCCAATAGTCGAATCAAAGCTAGCGGTCGCCAGAGATTTGCCCGATGGAGCCCATGCGATGGAGCGAACAGAGCGCCGGTGACCGGTCTCAATGACGGCGGCCAAGTCGACCGTAATGGCGTTCTCTTTCTGGGTGTAGTGGTACAGGCGGACACTGCGATCCGCCGAACACGATGCGAGGAGTTTGGCTGCTGGATTCCATTTTGCTTGCCAAACCCGTTGATCATGGCCTATGTGATGACATGCGCTCAGTTGAACATCATTAACGTACGGACGAGAGAACAGTACCGATTACTGTCGCAACAAGTTGCAAAGAGCAAGTCATGGTTCTGCTAGCATGTGACGGCCGACGCCGATTCGGGAGGTAATCGGCCGTTGTTTGCTTGACTCTCTTTCCTCCGACCACTCCCAATGACCTATCCCTCTCACTTCAGCCTCGAGCAGGTCGTTCGACCCAACATTCTAGCGTTGCAACCGTATCGTTGTGCTCGGGATGACTACCAATCGGGTATTCTCCTCGATGCCAATGAAAACTCTTTAGGCCATTCCATTCCCGAATCGTCCGGACTTCTGTTAAAGGGCCTCAGCCTCAACCGATATCCTGACCCTTCCTATGACCAAATCAAAGGAATGTTCGCCTCCCTACGCGGTTTACCGGACGCGACCTTTGTATTTCTGGGTGTTGGCTCAGATGAGGTTATTGACCTCTTATTCAGAATATCCTGTGTTCCGGCGAAGGACAAGGCTCTCGTCACGCCTCCGACCTATGGAATGTACGCTGTGTGCGCTCAAGTCAATGATGTCGCCGTGCTGAAGGTTCCACTTGATGTGGAAGGGGGTTCCTTCCAACTTCGGCTTGATGAGGTGTGTTCGAATCGATTCGCTTTCTGTATTTCACAACCTAAAGCTGTCCGTCAGATCAAGCGAGTCATCTCACAAGAACAGAATATCAAGTTGGTCTTCATCTGCTCACCCGGCAATCCTACTGGTACCACGATCCCCCTCAAAGATATACAAGCTTTGCTAGAATATCCGGATTTTAAGGGACTGATTGTTGTGGATGAAGCCTATATCGACTTTACTGGAGAGGAAGGCAGCGCAGTATCTCTGATTGAGAGGTATGCGAATATATGCGTCACGCAAACGCTTAGTAAAAGCTTCGGACTAGCCGCAATTCGGTGAGCGGTTGAGCATTCTACAAACAACTCCTCAGATCACTGAAGCTCCTCCGCATTCCAGATTGGGTGTCGCGATGGCTCAACCATCTTTGATCAGGATCCTTAGCAATACCAAAGCCCCGTACAATATTTCGTCTTTGACAGCTCAGGCCGCACTCTCGGCTTTGTCTTCAGGTGGCATCAACCTCATGAAATCTAACGTCGCTTCCATTAAGCGCATGCAAGCGAGCCTGATAGATTCTCTAAAAGCGCTGCGGCCATTAGGCCTAGGAGAAACTCGGGGAGGAAATCATGCCAACTTCGTCCTGGTTCCTGTTCTGAAGCGAGGGTCTACATCAAATAACGAGTACGACAACGCGAGAGCAATTAGAGTATATAAGAAGCTAGCCGAAGATATGGGAGTTGTTGTTCGTTATCGTGGGGGAGAGTTGGGCTGTGAAGGATGCCTTCGCATTACAATTGGAACGGAGGAGGAGAACAGAGTCTTGCTGAATAAACTAGAACAAGCACTGTCTCAAGAATAAAATAGCCCTTTACGTAGTCAGATTAGAAGTTCCACTGTATGGATGAATGAACCAAGCCGCTCACCATCCCGTCCAGCGGTCCCTGAGTTTAGTGATTATCTCCTGCTTGGATGGATCGAAGGCGGTCCATGAGCGTTCGAGCGGCGGCCGCTTCTTCCTCGCGGCCAAGATACTCAAGCGAAGGGATCATTGCTTCCAGGGACTCCAACAATCGTTGAAATGTAACAGCAGCACGGTTCTCCTCCTCTAAAAATGTCTCCAGAATGATGTGTAAACCCTCCGCTGTGCGGACCACCTCTGCATGATCGCCGTTCCCAAGACAAGCTTTAACGCGTAAGGCGTACCCAGCGGCCAGACAATCGTGAGTAGCTTCAACTTCGGGGTGTTGCCGACAGATCTCCAGTGCATCATCCACAAGTTGAATGGCCTCATCAAACGTCGATGAATCCAGCTCGTGCTGAGCCAACTGAAGGAGATAGGTTGCAAGGTTGACTCTCTCCGCAGCCTCTACGGGTGTCGTAGAGTTAAGGAATGAACGTTGAAGTCCGACAGCCTCCTTGCATGCAGCATACCCTTCCGTTGGTGAGCTTAATGCCGCGAGAATTCTTGAGTACTCGCTGTAGGCAGAAGCTAACTGTGCTTCGTCTGGTATCTCGGCATCTTTGAATAGACGAATGGACGCTTGCATCTCCCTCGCCGCGGATTCCACTCTGCCTTCCTCCATGAGACAGACAGCTCTGAGGTAAGACAATCGCCCTTGAGCTTCAGGTAGAATTTTGCTTATCATAGGACAAACAAAAATGGCCTCAAGGATCCGCCGAGTTTGGTTGTATTCGCTTGCTTGTAGAAAGCTGTTTGCACAATCCGTCAATATCGAAATTGCCTCCCGAAAGTTTGAATCTGGCTGGTCATCGAGATGGGAAAGGATGCGGAACTGTCTGTCAACAGTCTGTTTGGCGAGGTTGAAGTGCTTCAAAGCTAGATGGTGCTGGAGAACGAGGGAGTGAGCGGCCATTGCGGCGGGCAGAGACTCTCGATCTTTATCGTTGGACGCTGCTTCGGCCAGCTCGGCAACTTCAATGGCGTACTTCAAGGCTTGTTCAGGTTGCTCGCGAGCGATAACCAAGGATAAACATTGCAAGGCCGTTCCGAGGGAGGCTAGCACCTCCTGTTCTGTTTTCAATCCCCTGCGTTTACGAGCTATCACGACAGCTTGCTCGAACGACTCGATGGCCGTATCCATGTCGTTGGCCTCGTGAAGACGGGACCCTAGGTTTACGAGCGACGCCCCGTAGTGATCTTCATATGTGGTTGGGTCGAGGCGAACAAGCCTTTCCCATAGGCTAGCTGCCTCTCGGGCTGCTCCCACCGCCTCCCTCTTCTTGCCCAGGTCCCTGGAAATAAGAGATTGCGTCTCTCGTAACTCTGCGAGGGAACGCCATGCCGCCACCTGCGCCAGGCAGCCAGAATACTGGCCATGAAACTTGGCCAGCGCATCAAGCAAGGCCTTGGCTCTTTCCAGACTACCCTCCTCCGCCAAACATTGACCCAATGCTAAAACGTTGCTAAAGCACCCCTTAAACGTCGATGGAGATGCTTGTTTTCGGCGAGACGATGTGTCCCATTGGTCCAGCCATCCAAGGGTCGGTTTGGTGGTAATCGACAATCTCGATTGAGGGACTAGATTTGAAGTCGAAACGATTTCAGCACGCAAGAGTTGCGAAGCGTCCTGCTTTGATGCTGCGAGGCCAGTTAACGCGCGTGATGGTTGGCGCAGGGACCTGTGTCCAGAGTTTCGAATTAGTGGGATGTAAGCTCTTATAGATCATGAAGGGAGCAAACGAACCAAGCTGGAACCCGAATCAGATGTTTCGCAGCTTGCGCTGTACGGTACATGGCGGAACTGAAGGGGGATGGGTCCGACGACGTAGCAGACGGTTGAGGGGGTGCAATGTTTGGGAGACCAGTTTTTGGGGAATAGGTTTTGTTTACGAAGGTAACAAACAAAGTCTGATATATAATTTAAGGGTGAGGATCACAAACTAGCAACAACTAAATTGGAAATTTAAAGTAATTATCTGCGTTCTTCATAAAGCATATCAATAATCGAATCTCGAGCATCCTCCAGTGTGTCTTCACTCTCGAATACAGGCGCCGCCAGCAGTTGGCGGAGGAGTAGTCGATTCGAGAGGGACCGTTGACCGCATGGAATACCGAAGCCGCGCGGAATAGGGGAAGCCGCGGCCTCGCGGAGAGATGATGTAGAGGATGTAGGAGTAAGAATTCCCGTTTCTTGGATTCCACGCAATAACGCAACCACCCTGATTAGGTCTCTTGTATCCGCAGCAGCTCCGGTTAGGGCATCCAAGGCACTTCCGAGGCAATCATGCGTGGAATGAAACCCGACCTTCCAGAGTCGAAGAAGTTGACTGCATGGTCCGCCTATCGTTCCCCCCGTGTTGCTCACGAAGGCCATCGCTTCCTCAATCTCTGCATCACGGTGCTGAACGGCGCTCTCGTCGCCAGTGTGTGAGGCTATGCAATCGACGATGCGGAATAACTCAGCCTTCGCTAGACAGTGGAAAGCTTCGAGGACCAGGACCGCGACTATGGTCTGCAATGCTGCAGTGTCGACCCGGACGTCCATGAGGCCTTGCTGAGCGCCCTTGATAAGGAGTGAATGCGCGTCTTGCACCGACATCTTGAGTACGACGGCTTCCATAGACTCCTCAGCATAATGGGAGCCATCGAGTACCATAGACCGAGCCAGGTCCCAGTACCGCTGCGCGAGGATCGAAGAGAAGCTTTGCGCCACCATTGCAAGGGCAACCAGGGCAGGCGGAGTTCGGGGCGAGCAACGCGACAGCGCAAGTAGAGTGCCAAATTTGGGGGTGGCTCCATTCGATGCACCTGGATGAAAGATTATTGAGTCCTGATTCGGGCAATAACAACACTAGCACGTACCATGAATCAGCTCCAAATTCACCAAGCGTGACCAGGCACGTGTTTCGAGAGAATCCGTGAATCTCGCCACCGATGTTCCGTTCGTTTGAAGCAGTAAACGGACAAATTCAGTAAAAGGTCCCCCAATGTCCAAGCTTTTCCGAAGCAAAAATGAGGCTTGGAAGGAGCTTTCGGTGTCCGAGCACGCCAAGGCCTCGCTTATCTGCGACTTCTTTAGTTCGGCGCTAGATGATGTCCGCGATAGTGTTCGGCGGACCCAAGGCATGGCCCACTTCAGCAATACGAACAGCCCAACGATGGGTGCTGCGGACCGAAGCCAGGAAAGGTCCGTCAAGACCACGCTGCCGAGATTTTGTGCGACTTTAGGTGACGATGGTAGGATCACCGAACCAGAATGGGACTCGTGGGGATAGTGAAGTTGATTGTCCGTCGACGACGACTGGAAGAAAGAGAAGAAAAGGAACGCCCCGAGCAAATATTGCGCTCCAAACAGGTTTTTTGACTCCTCTTGGTGCTCAGTTGACGGGGGAATTGAGAGAGGCGGATTGGTTTGGAATGAGGATGGCGATGGCGACGGTTCATCGGGAGTTTGGACCTTTTTCGGACGACCTCGTTTCCGCTTCCCTGTTTCTGGGGTCGTTTCTGCAACCTTTTTGTCTTTTTTCTGTGGCAAAGGTTTCGGGTTGGCGATTTTGGGCTTCTTTCTAGGTTTGTCTTCATCATCATCGGTGCAATCGTCCTCCTCACCGTCGCTCATATCCACAGCGTCGTCCATCTCATCGCCACCATAACGATCCTTCCAAGTCCGATCGAATTCGCGGAGGAGAGCTTGGCCTCCGACCAATGATCCGATAAGTAACCGTAATCCGGAGGTCTCGTGGCGCATCCGTATTTCTCGCTTCTTGAGTACACTGATAAAGATGTGTCAACGTAAAGATATAATAAATAGAAAGAAAACTAACTCACTGGATATACTCAGCAGCTTTGCCGAGGATGCTAGCTTTAGAAGCCTTGCGAGCAGCCCTCACCCCATCGACGAAGCCTCGCTCGTCGACTACGTCCTCCGGAAAAGCCGGATTCCGATTCTCATCTTTTTCAAGAATTCGAAGCGCTGGAACCGCCCTGCGTAGGGCTAGAATACGGGCGTTGAGGTTTGTTCTGTAACGTCGCTCAATGGTCGTGTGGGACGTCTTTGGACGACCACTTGCACCATAGATAACCTGTGGCTCGACTTCTGCTATGCAGGGCGAGTCGGGACGAGAGCCTTGGGAATAAGTCGAAGGGGAGGAGGTACTAGAGGAACGCATTGCCGGTTGAAGATGTTTGGCCAGGGGTGGGCACGCAGTTAAATCAGGTTTAGGCGGTGGAGGAGTAGGTGATCGAATAGGGACTAGGAAGCGAGCGTTGTGAGCCCTAACACCCAAGAACTGAATACAGTCGATAACGCACCACTTGACAGAATATCTCGAAAGTTAGGATCGAGAGCGGCAATATGTATGCCCGAAGCCTTAATCGCCGCAAGTATAGCCTCGGTATCTCGAACAGAATCCTCGGATGGGATGGGCCCTACAGCCATCTCTGCGTTCAGAGGCTGAACATACCCGACACCACCCTGGAAAGTGGGGTCCGTCTGCATAGTTGTTTCAGGCAGGACGTTCAGGGCTTGAAGGAAAGAGTACGTCGAGTGCGAAGAAACTTCAGAGGGTAGAGCGGAAGGATTGAGGTATTGGGGTTCTGACGCTAACGAGATGGCTTCGCCAAGTGTAAGGGTCATTGGATCGACGGCTGGGAGGTAGGCGGACTGAGGTTGCTTTTGCTGCCATTGCCAATGAATAGGCGGTGAGGTGAGGTTCATATCTGGGATAGGATAACCGGGATTCCAGGAGAGAGGGTTCCAATCTTTTGGACTCCCATGGCTCGACGTAGCGTCGCTTAGAGAAGGAGGGGGTGATTGGGATCCATTCGTGCTGGGGGCGCGGTGAAGAGTGGCCGGGGCAAGGCAGTCGTGAGGTGACGGAGAGTGCGAGCGGCGTTTGAAGGCAAAGGAGAAGTCGGATACGATGGATTCTTGTGCGTCCATGAGACGGGGCGAGTGGTTGTGAGAGGAGTGTGGTGCGAGCAAGACGATGGTCTTAAGTGTAATTACTTCGTCGTACGATTCCTTCCAGATCCCACGGTTTTCCCGCCACCGCAGCGGTCGATCAGGCTTACTCAAGGGCAAAAATACCTCTTGTATAGATTTCGCCCTCTACAAAGGATCAAGGACAGAGATATTATTTCGGAGTACCTGGCCCACAATCTGATGTATGTCTGCACAGCGTGCGGTGGCCGCACCGGAGCACTGGATCAAGTTTTGAGTCCAACTATCGCAGAGGGTAAATCAAAGTAAAACTCACTCGAGCCATCTGACTGGTAGACAATTGACCCGTCTGCCAAATATTGGTTACTGAGGCGAGTGCGGGAAGACTGGAAACGACGACCGTCCCGTTGGCCATTTCACTCTCCGCTGCAGTGGGATCCAACCAGGTTTCCCCATCTACCAACGCCGCAGAGCAGGAGCTCACTAACCCAATAAGCTCAATACCTGCATGTGCTAATGCCGTGCCTGCAGCGACGGCCGCTGCGGCTAAAGATGCTTCTAGTCCATCGGTTTCCAGGATGGTGATAAAGACCTCAATGACCGATTTTGGGAAAAGCTCCAACCGGATGGCAGGTTCCAATGACTGTTGAACAAGCCGGGACACATCACGATCTTCTACATCCTTGCAAGGGTGTGTTAGCTAGGTCAATAACCTGTATGGGGGACCACCAGAGACTCACTTTGTTCGGTATCCTGCGTCGGGGGCAGGAGAAAGGTGCGAATTTAACCTCCACGTTCAATCTTCCGCTCTCGCTGTACGCCGAGCTCTTGCTCGCTTGGCGGGGACCATAACTAGATTGCAATGGTTTTGTAAGTGGATCGCTGTCATGTTAGCGCTACCGAAGGCATCAACTTGCACTGCACAAACTATCTTGATTTGCCCCATCTCTATATACGATGAGCCATTCGCCTGAGATACAAGACCTGTCTTTAGAACTAGGAGAAACGAGTCAATTGCGATTGGCCGCAGGTAGAAGACGGAATAAACGAACAGACGGGTCTAATATCTCCAGGCTGCCGTCCTTGCCTTCCTTTGATAGGATTGCTAACATCCTCTGAAGTTTGACGCCAAAGCGGAGGGTAACTCGATTCAGGTCCGGTGATTCGTCGTCTATCGGTGGCGGAGGCCATGAATCTGAGGACACAGGATCACGTGAGAGAACGGGACTAACGCGTAGTTTTTTGCAACAACACTTTGTCCCTCCCCAAACAGCAACTCCAAATGGTCGTTCGAATCCGCCTCGCTCGTCCTCCGGGCCACACTAAACTCACAACTCGCTTTGACCTTGTCGCCACCAACTTGAAGAAGGCTAGAGACGCCAAACCCATAGAGAAGTTGGGGGAATACGACCCAGTGCCGCGCATTCTTGGAACGGGCCCTGGAGCTGGAAGACCCGGACAGGGCCACAAAAGAGTGGAATGGAGCTCTGAGAGGATTCGGTACTGGTTGGACCAAGGTGCTCAGCCCAGCAAATCCGTTGTTGCCCTACTTGAAAAGGTGCGAGCCTAACCCGACTTTGGTCGAGCACCCCTCAGTAACCTCGAACTCCTCTTTCTAGGGAGGCTTGTTACCACCCGACAATAAATACAAAGGAAATTCCGCGGCTCGCCTCAGAGCTATGGCTCTTTTGGGAACCCTCTCGGAGACAAGGACAGCAGGCAGTACGAGCACGTCGAACACTTGATGCCGCCCTGAAGTTTAGAAATTTTGGTGGCACCCCCTCTCCATAGTCCATTGGGATCTTCTTCTGCGCCCTATTCTCTCCTTTACCTTAGCAATCAAGCATATGTTTCGTCGGCTGTCTTGTATCACTGGGCAATCCATTATTCTCATTGACCATCAGAATCAGATTTTGCGCTCGCCCAGCTTCCACAATGTGCATAAAAAGCCGTGATCACGTCTTTCATTTAATGCCAACATGCTGTTGCATCGCTCATCCTACGTCTTTTGTTAGGATACGAACAGACCGCGCGGTAGTAAGCGAACACGTCGTGTAATAGAGAGATAGGTAACACAGGTGGTGTCTTTTAATTGTACACGTCAGAGCTAAGCAGGACTAAAGAATTATGCGCCGCCGCTGAAAAGTATTGGAGAGCGCACGTCAGTCACATGGCAGGAGCAAAGAGCGAATTCATACGTACACAAGGATTCCATTGCTGTAAGTTAGGAAGGGAGCTTCCATGAGCATCCGAATAGCTCACAAGCATCAAGCAAACTCACATTGGGATATGTATCAGCTTGACGAAATACCCTATGAAGCCCATGACACCGAAGCCAATGGCAACCGCCTTGCAGATCTGGACGAACTCTGGAGGATTGCGAGTCAGTGGTAATACAAGCAGGGAAAGAGAGGTCGTCAAGACCTTTTTGAGTAGGCTTTGTGCAGCGGTTGATGAACTGTGAACACGGAGGTCAGCCGGGAGACGATACGGTCGCTGGAATGAATGGTCCCGACCTGATTGCCCTCTTTGATGAACTGCTTGGGAACATCGATGTACTCCTGGAACTTGTCAGACATGGTCGAATGTAAGAAAGATTGAACGAGTGCAGTGACGAAGTGAGGGGGAAGAAAGTTGTGGGACGACGTGGAAGGAGTGGATATGCACGTCCCTTTTCCTTGCGGCCCTCGGTTTCAAATAATATTATTTCCCACGGCTGCGTTCTACCATTCTCTCTGCCCGAGTTTTTCTTGGGATGCGAGTAAGTCCAATCATCGTATGGTAGCACGCGGTCTTTCACTGATAATGAACTATACAGCGTTTCTGTCGTACCGCTACTTCATACTCTCCACGTTGGACTGCTGTCCGTCCGCGTCCCTCGCTGCAAGCTCATCCAACTCCCCCACATTCAACGCGACAGTTCAATATCTTCTCCCTCTTCAACCGTGGAGACCTCTCAGCTCCTTACAAAACTCAAAGCCTTTCATCGGCTCACTCAGCATGGATCCAGGCGTTGAACACCGGCCGCGTAAAGGATATCAAGCAAACCTATACGTTTCTCACCAATTGGATTTCTTCCGCCTCACCCTTAGATGCCTCGACATCCACATCTTTACCTTCCGAGACCGATGTTCTCCGCATGCTGGAGGTCGTCGCTGATACCTCGAATCCCGACGTCAGTTTCATCCGGACTGTCCTCTCCCACTCCTCTCAAGTCTTGGGGCGACCTCTCTCCCAGGACTACTACGCCCTACTCGCGAAGGCTCTCGTGGCTTGCGGAGACGGTCAGCAAGCCCTCTCCACTCTCGTCGACGCGGCCCAACGCAACGTGGACCTGGATGCTGCTGCTTGGGAGCCTCTAGTAGCTTGCTCTGCGCAGTTGCGGGATAGAGTTGGACTACACGCCGCCAAAGAACATATGAAAGCTTGTGGCGTTGTGCCGACGCCTGCCGCATACCGCCACTTACTCGATTTCGCTTTCGAGGAGAACATCGATCTGGACGTCAAAATTAGGGAGGGGCTCGAGCCCTTGAAGGCTGAGATGGAGGCCAACGGGGTTCTTACTAAGCCCACGATTCTCTCCTGTCTCCTTAATGGATATTCGAGCATCGGAGAACCAGAGGAAGCAGCCAGATGGGCAAAGGAGATCCAAAACATCATCGCCGCGCGGCCAGACTGGGGGGAACCGGAACCCGAGGAACTGGAGATGCTGGAGGCTCTCGTAACCTTTACGGAGAGAAGATTCGGGGATATCCACGTAAAAAACATCCTGACGGAGCTTCTTTCCCGAGGCTTTGTACCATCTTCGTCGATACTCAGCGCAATACTCCACGGCAAGGGACTAGACGCCAACGCTGCGTCTCTCCTTGCGCTCCAGGAGGAGATTGGCGTAGCAGCCGGACCTGATGCATGGGCCATCCTGATAGCCAATGCGTTGAATAAAGGTGGTTTACCGTCCGCGATGGGCATATATAACCAAGCTACTACAATTCTGGCTCCTTCAGTTGTCCTCTGTCAGGCAATCTTTGGAGTTAGGGAGTACATGCTCCCCGACGGACGGACGCTGTACGACATCTACCAGGATTTGCTTTTGGCCGAATCCACAACCCTCAAGTCTGCGCCTAACTCGGCAACCCATGTGTGCAAACTTTACGAGGACCTCCTACTGGCTATGGCTGCCCAGCATGATCGCCTCCTGGTACCCAAACAGCTCTCACTTCTTGTCGACATGCGAAACCGATCGATCTCCTTTGACGTCCCGACAACCGTGGCAGTACTCCGCCAGCTTATGCGGTCATCAGGGAGTTACAACGCTGCGTACAACCTCTACTCCAACGTTCGAAGCCTAGGATCAAGTTTCACTCAGGCCACATACCAGGAGGCGCTTCAAATCCTCGCAAACATGCGGGTGGAAAGGAGGGCGTCCGCAAACTTTCCTCCCTCAAGACTCTTCTTCAGCATAGTGAAGGACATGTCAGATGATGGATTCCCTGTTGGAGCGGAAACGTTTAGCATGCTCTTCGCGAGATTGCGGCACGCTGCTGTTCGGGTACAATATAGCGAGCTGGGAGCTGCTGAAAATCCCAATCATGAGCTTCTCGCCGAAGTCAGGCGGGCACACGTGCTCTTCAGACTGTACGCTGCCGTGACGCCCGACACAAGCTTTTTAAACCTCCTCATGGACACCTATTCACGAATAGGAGGTTTCTCCGAAGCGTGGTCCATTTGGGAGGAGGACCTTTTTCCACCCAAGATACACGATGGAAAATCTATTTCGATTATCCTCGACACCTGTGGTCATTATAGAGCGACGAAGGAGGCGTTTGTGGTTTGGAAGGCGATCAAGGAGTGGGAATGGCGCGGCCCACAAAATCAGATTGCACCCAAACTGTGGGAGACATGGATAGAATGTCTCTGTAGGCTGGACCTTGTGGATGATGTACGGCGGACGCTCGTTCGGGAATTAGGTACACCTGCAACCCGAGCTTCATCTGATGCCCCTGCTTGGAGATTGCACGCTACCGAGCGGATGGCTTCCATCGCTGTGAATTTCAAGTGGCGTGGCCCCGGATCTGAAGCGAAGAAAGCTCTCGTTTACAGTACAGCAAAGCGCCTATTATCGAACCTTGATTGATGTAGCATCGAATCCAGATAATTCCAATAATAATCAAACCCGCTGACCCTTATATTGGAAATGGACAAATACAATACGTGCGTGAATGTGGCCTCTGGTTGAACAGGGCATGCAATCTATGAGTACTAGAAATTGAGATGGGATGGAAGATGGTTGAACTTGGTGACGACGCGTATACCCTTCATTCACCCTTGGCAAACTCTTCCACAGAGGGACACTCGCACTGAAAGAGAGCGTTCGATCGGTTGAACACAGAACGAATTTCGGAAGGCTTACCATTAGGTTAAGATCGCCATAGGCTAGTTACGAGTTAGTCAGTTAAGTTCCATACGTGTTGGAGAGAACTTACCATCATCAATGCGGGAGACTGTTGGCCAGAACTTCCGTTCGTAAAGATATGGCAAAGGATACGCCGCAGTCTGGCGGGAATACGGCCTGTGAAGTGTTTATTTTAGCTAGGTATTTAGGTGAAGCCACAGAAGTGCCCACCTATTCCACTCAGCATCTGAGCGAGTAAGAACAGAGACGGGGTGCGGCGCATTCTTCAGCACATTATTCTCCTTAGGTTGCCGCCCCGAAATAATGTCGTCCGCTTCTTTCCGAATTTGAATCATGGCGTCGCAGAATCTAGTTGGAGAAGGTTGGATTTAAGGCTCTGGTAGAAGGGGCCGATTAATTAGATACCTATCCAGTTCCTCCAAAGTTTCCGACTCGGTGGGCTCGATGAGCATAGCGGTCGGGATGGGCCAGGAACAAGTCGGAGGATGGAATCCATAATCCTACGGGGATTTAGATGAGCACCTGAGACAGTTTGGGAGCTAAAGGAGTAAAGGGCAGACCTGCAAACGTTTCGCAAAGTCGGTCACTTTTAAGCTCGCAGCCTTGTCGAATTCGCTCAAGTCTATCAGCAACTCGTGAGCAACACGGTTCTTGATATTCTTGTATCTGAGAGTATAATGGCCTTTGAGTCGATCTGCGATGTAATTTGCGTTCAAGAGTGCGAGCTTTGAAGCCGCGGCGAGTCCGTCCCCGCCAAGCATCTTAATATATGCCCATGAAATCAAAAGAATAGACGCAGAGCCCCACGGAGCGGCGGACATGGCGTCGATAGCATTGGACCCCCCGGTCCTGACAAGGGGGTGGCCCGGAAGGAACGGAGCAAGATGCTCGGCCACGCATATTGGCCTGAGGATTAGAGTTTAGATGGAGAGAACTCGAGAACACAAATGTACCCACCCTACGCCAGGACCCCCGCCCCCATGAGGGCTAGATATAAAAAAAGGCCAGTCTGTTCAGCAGAAGCCCGAACACACCAATCGATGTACCTACATTGAGAACGTCTTATGCAGATTGAGATGGCAGACATCTCCCCCACAGATGGCTGGATTTGTCAACCCGATTTGGGCGTTCAGATTAGCGCCTAACAGAAGAACGATGGTCATTATCATGGCTAAAAGGATAACGTAAGGCAAAGAAACACCAACCATCCAAATAAACTTGACCACCGTAGTCGTGAATGATGCGGCAGGCCTGGCTCATTATCTGTCAGAATCATTCGTGGCATAGGCAAGACGACGAACCTCTTGCACGCCGTCTTCGAACACCCCAAACGTTGAAGGATACGTAATCTATAGCGGAGTGGAGATGAGAGCCATGGCAGAATCTGGAATAGGCGGTCAATCGTTGCGCACCATGAAGGCAGCCAAGCGATCCTTGTACAATTTCGCTTTGTCAGAGAGATCTTGAAGATCCAAGCTGCCGTCACCAAGAGCTTTGACTGGAACAACCTTCATCCCAGCCATGACTGCGGACTGTATCCAATGTGAGGAACGGTCGAAAGGCTCATACGTGAGATTCCCTCACCGCGGGATTAGTACCATGGGCACTTAACGGGATAAGGCACACGTCGCGATGCCCTTCACCGCGCGACTCGTGATAGGCCCGTATCACTGAAAGACCTGCGTATTCTCCGGAGGCACCTGAGTTGGGTTGCAGGGAGCATGCATGGAATCCGGTGATGGCAGCGAGATCGCTTTCGAGCTCCTATAGCCGGTCATGTCAGAAATAGCCGAGAATAATACTGAGAAAACGCTTGCCTTGATTATCTGGCCGTACCCTTGCGCTTGGTCGATAGGAACGAAAGGATGGATGGTGGCAAATTCTTTCCAAGAGAGCGGAACCATGCTTGTAGTGCTATTAAGCTTCATCGTACAGCTTCCTAAGGGAATCATCGAATGGCATAACGACAGGTCCTTGGCTTGAAGGCTGTAGAGATAACGAAGCATTTCCGTTTCCGAATGATGAGTATTGAAAACGGGCTGTGTTAGAAACTGAGAGGTCCGCTGAAACTCGGTTGGAATTGCGCTTCCTGATGGTAATTTGAGGCTTTCCCCTCCAGACAAGGATGCCCCTGCGGCAGCCGCAAAAACGTTCGAAATATCCAAGAGGTCGCGGGAGAGAACGCTCTCGTCCAATGTCACGCCGACGAGGGTTCCGTCGATGGGGCGGAAGTTGATACCATTCTGCAGGGCAGCCTCGTGAACCTTATCCGCACCACCAACGTTAGAGGTATCAATTGTCAGGGTGTCAAAGAAAGTGCTGTTGACGATCTTGTACCCCATGAACTCCAAGCGGTCCTTCAAGGCTCGGGCAGAATTATGAACCCGGCGAGCGATACGTTGTAATCCTTCTGACCCATGGTACACCGCGTACATCGCGGCCATATTGGCAAGCAAGGCCTGGCTCGTACAGATATTACTGGTTGCCTTTTCACGGCGAATGTGTTGTTCGCGAGCTATAACAGAAGAAACGCTGTTAGAAGAGCTAATCTTGGCTACGACGGACGTAGCGCTCACTTTGAAGGGCGAGGCGATACGCGAGTTTGCCAGAGGAATCCTTGCTTCGACCCACTAATCTGCCTGGCATTTTCCGTTTCAGCTTGTCTTTTACGGAAAAGAAGGCGGCATGAGGGCCACCGTAGCCGAGAGGCACCCCGAAGCGGGCGGAGTTTCCGAAAGCGATATCGGCTCCCCACTCCCCTGGAGGTTTGATCATCGTGAGAGCCAGAAGATCTGTGGCGCAAGCGACAAGTCCACCGGATGCGTGGACTTCATCGGTGAGAGCTCTGTAGTCCGATATTTGGCCATTCAAGTCAGGGTATTGGACAAGAACACCACAGAGATCGGGCAACACTTCGCCCTGTTTAATAGCGGAGTGCACATCAGCAACCACTAGGTTTATTCCAAATCCTTTCGCCCGCGTTCTCAGAACTGCGTGTGTCTGAGGAGAAACTGCGGTGTCGACGAGAAAGGTACGCTTCTTGCTGCTACATGCTGCAAAGGCCATCACCATGGCCTCGGCTGCGGCAGTCGCTTCGTCAAGAAGGGAAGCATTGGATATGTCCAAGCCCGTCAGAGAGGTGGCCATGCTCTGGAAGTTGACCAACGATTCCAGGCGACCTACAGCGGGCAGAGAATCACGAATGAGATTCAGTCGATAGGAACTGACACGAAGACTAACCCTGAGCAATTTCCGGCTGATAAGGTGTGTACTGGGTATACCACGCCGGATTTTCGAACACCTGGGTGCGGGAAAGTGAAAACGAGCTTTTGGTGAATATGACGAGCGACCTACATTTCGCTGGATAACTTTAGGTACGACGGCGTTGTGATAGCCCATTCCTATATAACTGCGATACGTTTTGTTCAAGTTTGCCAACTCTCTGGCTCTCTTGATCATTTCGGATTCAGTGAGCGATGGGATGGCATCATTGCTGACGACGGAAGCTGGAATTCGAATGTGCTGGGGAACAGCATCTTCGACGAACGCGTCCATAGATTGGTAGCCTAACGCCTTGAGCATGACCTCAGCTTCGGACGAATTTGGGCCTATGTGGCGATCTTGAAAAGTGTCCAATGCATTGTATGGTTCCGTCAAGACGGGGCGGCTCGCAGAGAAAGACCGGGAGGAACTGGGAGCGAGGGAAGGACTGAGAGGGACCCCACTCCTCTGAGGGAACTGTTTGCCATATTTGACGACGAGGCGAGAAGAGGTGGCCAGAGCCCTCCGGCTGCCGTTGAACGCGGACCTCATACGAACAGAGGGAGCGAGGATTAGAGGAGAGGACGGAGAAACGGGGGAGGTGGGAGGAGACGGCGTTCCGTTCGCGGTCTAAATACAAATTCTCGTGTGCCCAATGTTTGCCTGCGCGTCCTCATCTACAATTATCAAGTGACTGCCCGCTTGAGTAATTTACACCCAACTCCATGGCATCGCTTTTTTTTTACGTCCCGGCCTTGGAGGTAATTGTGTGTCATAAAACGTCCTGAAGCTCTTGTCAAAGAAGAGGCGGGGGTTTATTGATATAGAAAACACCATCCCTGCACTCAGGTTTTCTTATATGGCGCTTCCTAAGCAACCACGAACCCCCGTGATTGGTATATCTTGTAATGTATGTCCATCGCTGAAAGAGTGCTAAGCCACGTGCGTGCCCAAGTAGTCATGTGACTATCTTGGCACAAAGCAGAGGCCGATATTCTTGCTCAACGACACGGCTCATGTTGTTGGCTCACCTCCCAACACCCAAGGCCATATTAATCGGTAAGCGCACGCAAACACTGGAAGCAATTTGGACGTACATTTCCACGACACGAGTCAAAACTATGAAGCCTGTTCGAACTCGAAGCATACGGGCCCAAATTAATACAGCGACGAACGCGAATCCTACGACAATAACTATTCCGTACATTATATTAAGATAAGCCTTTTGCGACCACTACTGAAATGGACACAACTGCTGCCACCAAAAGAAACGCGACCAGCGCGCCTAAGCATCGATACGCCCACTTCTCCTCCGCTTGCCGAAGAAGCTGTAGCATGTCCGCCTGTTCTTCAACCGTCTTCCCACACACTTCGGGTGGAATAGCTCGAAGTTTGACCGTCAGAACGAGAGCTCCGAGTAGCCAGAACAGGGGCATGACGACTGACCATGCACAAGATTGATACAAGTTAGAGGCGTCCGTGTATAAGTTACGCAAAGTAGGACACTCACAACCGTAAAAGAAGAACGCTTTTGGCATGACCTCGGGTGACTGTTTCTCTCCAAAAGCGGGAGGAGGCTCAACCGTCGTTGTATCGTTACGCCCTGACGATCCAACCTGATGGGTGCCAGGATTTGGACCGAGTGCGAGGCTTGGGGAAGGTTCGCGGCGGATAGCGATATGGTTTTCGGAAGGATGCGTATCGGGCCTCGATACCGGGGCAGCCGAGCTACTTGGTCGTGGAGACATCCTTTCATAGTGAGGGGGAGGCTCACTTGGTGGGTCTGGTGCAGGTAAGGAGCCCCCTTCCACCTGGTTCGCTGACGAGGACAGGCTACGAAAAGGAAGCAGAGCCGAGCTCAATCGCCTCCCCCAGCCTTTTCTTGTATCTTGGTCTGACTTGCTTTGTTCTTCTGGTGTAGTTGGGGAATAAATGGGAAGCAGCGTTGATGTGGGGACTAGCCCAGTCGAGGCGCCTGGTGCCAGAGGACCACTTGCACCCCGACTCGTTTCAAGGCTGCCAGAACCGTTTGTGACCTCGGAAATAAAGAGAGCTCCGTTTAACAAACGATCATCGCTATGGTTGGGAGGAACAGCAGCTACCTCCCGCGTCGACATGAAGAGCAAGTGCCGCCTATGTGTCCACAGCTGCAGGGGTCTTCTGTGACGAAATGATGGTGAAACAGCGAGCGAAATCGACTCTGATAATAGCCTTAAAATACCTTGTCGCTCGAGCAAAATATCTTCCGGGGGGAACTACAGTTCTTGAGCTTGTCCAGAATGGACGGTGTAGCCTCAAGCCGTGTGCGATTCGCACAGAACGCGTGGAGATATATCGCCAGAGAAGAGCAACGAGGAGCTATTCAGGTATAGCTGTAATAGCGACGCACAAACGAGATCGAAGCTAAAGCTCGTGTCTTTGTTAATCTTCGAGCAAGGTGGCCTGACGAGGAGACGCGGAGCGATCGGGACCGAGTCCCCAGCCACCCGCATTACAACTGTCTTTGTCGACAAGTTTATATCCTTAATAATTTACTTGTTCAGAGACAAAACAGGCAGTTCAATCCCACTTTGCCCCGATGCACGTATTCCTCAAATGCGTCTGTCGTACAACGACGAGTGCGCAACGCTTTTGTAGCCGGTTCCTCTGAATATTTACGAGGGAAGGCACTTCTCCTTTGTGTTTCAGATTGTCTTGCCTGGTGGAAGAACCCGGCAGAGACTTCTATTGCTTCGAGTTACAGTCGGAGGGGCTTGATGTTGACCGCTGTTTTCGCTCCTTCTGCCGGATAAGGACCCTCGTTTGAAGTGAGTAGAATGTTATCAGTAGATATTATTTAAAGGCTTCACCAAGAACATCCTCTCGGCGGAGAAGGAATACAGTCACTCTCATCCCGCCTATCCAGGCTTCTCTTGGGCCCTGTGACCCCTCTCCCCCAACTCCTACCATCTTCCATAGATTTGAATTAGACAAGCATCGCCTCATTAATGGTGCAGAGGCCGAAGTCAGTACTGCGTAACCACCAGTTCGGACAATCTTCCCAAATGCTTTGAGAAATTGCGGATAGAGCTTGGCAACTATATTGGGTGTGCACTCTCGATGTCCCCATGGGAGATCTTGTATAAATTTAGTCGTTAAATTACGCTTGTTGACTGAAAAGACTGAAAGTAAATTCACCTGATACAATCCCATCAACGAGGCCTGGTCGAATTCCTGATTGCACCTCTTCGGCAGCCCAAACTAACCCTTCGAGTAGTTTACTCCCCTGAACCACGTCAGAAAGAGCGGACTCCACATTCTGTGCAAGTATGTCGCCACAGAGAACCAAGGTCCGCTGTCTACTCATATTTGACACTGCGGATATTGCGTGTGGGATCGATCCTGTGCCAGAGCACGGATCCAAGAGAACTAAGGGGTGCCCAATCTGGGACGTAAACGGCGAGAGCCCAGGAATTACACTCACGAGCAGTTGAGCAGTGACAGGAGATAGGGCCGTTCTCCCTGGTCGTCCCGGAGTAGGTGCGATTCCCGGGACGCGAATGCCGAGAATTAATCGAATTGTAACTGGAAACTCTGGCCTCGGCGAGTGCCCTGAGTATGGGGGCGCCTGATCGACCGGGTTGATGGAGCGGATGCGTGGTGATGGTGGGACTGAAAGCAGATTAAGGACCACCTCCACCTCGAAATTCTTGAGATCCACTTTCCACAATCGCCCCGGCTTGTTCTTCAAAGGACCCACATGCCTGGAAGCGTTATGACACAGCGTCTTCCAGTTCTGAATATCCTCTACTTCCCTCGAGTCCAGCCACGTCGACGCCGATTCGCCCAGGGACCTTTCGATTTGAGCTGTGGAAAGGATTGGAAATGGTACCAGATGCTGAGGGTTCTTGAGAGTTGCTCGGAAAGAGTATCGGGATATGAGAGGATTTGAAACCTTCAAGGCTGCTGAGAGACGGGTGTGACTGTTTTCTACCATGCTTTGGGCGGTCCTCAGGAACTCGCGCTCCGCCTGCGTCGGTTCTGATCCATCACTTCGGCGATGGTGTCCTCTGCCTTTCGGCCTGTCATCTGGACCTGGTCGCGCACCCCAAGGCCGCCTTTTCTCCGCCCTCCGACTTTCTTCGTTCTTCCTGAGGTCCTCCACCCTCCAGTCTCGGCGAAGATCATCACACAGCTCATTGTCGAGCGTGGCGCCCTGAACGCACACGTACGCCGCGAAGATACAAGGTACTTTGCCTGATCGACAGAGATCCAATGCTTCCTCCAAGGGCCTGGGGGATGGGTCTTCCGTCGAATCTTCTGCGGGAAATTTCAGAAGTACGTAACCGGATAAAAGCGCGGCGTCGACATAAATGAAGACCTTCGACATTCCGGACTGTAAACACCGTAGAACAATTTCGGCAGCATAGTCCTCCAAGCCTGTCAAGGAGAACGGTTAGGTCAGGATTGTTTCCAAGTCGGTAGGCGCAAACGTGATGGGACGACGACGGTCTATACCTGGTGTGGTCTCTAAACAAAGGAACAATGGATGCCAATCGTGGGACATGGGTTGAACCTGGGTGGCTAATTGATGGGATGACTCAGTTGGTCACGTCCTTACGAGAGATCATGAAAGTGTTCCCGCGCTCGCGGTGTTTCGAGTTTCCTATATTTGGCCTGATCTGGAACCGGATGGGAGGGATGAAGCAGGCACCCTATTAGGGAAACCACGCTCGAACGACTGAATTCACTACGTCCATCGGTGGACACGGTCCTCTGCACCTTGGGATTATGAAATCGATGGGTGGTTATCCATGCTTACGGCCCATTGGCGCTACTCACTCCTCCGCATAGCTCAAACTCGGACAAAAGATCCGTATCCTGGGACATAGAGGACCAGCGTTAGGTCTTGGGTAAGAATTAGGGCGGTTGGAATGGTACCGGATATAGGGACGCGGCCATAACACCGATCAGTACAAAAAACCTGCAAATGTCGAACGCCAAAGATTATGGATAGGGCTAACGTGCGGATCAGGAAAGTAAATATATATAGTCTCGCTCATTGAGATGGCCTGTCACCGAGCGCTTCCTTCCAGCCTCCTTCCCAGAACGGGCTGCGCCAAACTCTGTTATTCACCGAGCCCGCGACCGAGTTCTTGCTAGCCACCAAGGCTGTTCTCTCCGTGGAATTGAGGAGACCCACGTCCGAAGTGGACCGTTGTCCAAGATGAGGGACTATCCTCCCTTGTCCGATTGCTCCTGAGGCTATGCCTAGGCTTGAGGCACGATCACTCATACCCGCAAGACGCTCTCCTGCTCTTTGCCGCTTTCCAATGTGCTTCACCGTTAAACCGGGAACAGGCTTCTTGGGATCAGGCTCCGCGGGTCGACGCAATCCGCCCTCGGCTTCGGCTTCGGCTAGCATATGATTCTTGGGGATGTTGTCAGTTATTGAATGTCGAACGATTAGACCCCTACTCACAGCCCAGTCGATAGCTTTGTTCTCAAATTCAAGCTTCCGATCTTCTGACGCGAACTTCATTAATTGCGTGTAATTGACCTTGGTTATGTCCCGAATCCAAGGTCTGTCGGCAAGCGTGGTGTATTCTCCTACGTTGTCCGCATGCGCGGTTCCACCAGTCTTAAGCCACCTCTGAACCGTCTGACGACCCACAGCTCGTGCGGTCAACTCAAACTTGATGTCCCGTGGATTGTCGCAAAGCTCAAGAATCGCGTGCGGAGCATGATCGCCCTTACGATGGCCAAACTTGTGAATACGCGTGTAGCCACCGGGCCGGCTTTGATAGCGCTCAGCGTAAGAGCCGAACAGAAGAGGCAATGTTTTATCCGGGTTCTGAATGAATATGAGCATGAGCACAAGTTGAAGCAAAGCCAGCCGCACGCACGAGCAGGAAAGCAGCGGCTTGGCGCTGCGCAGGAAGATCACCCTTCTTCCCCAGAGATAGAATCTACACCATTAATCGTTAGTTCAAGGCTGCTGTCCCTGAGGGCTTGGAATACCTTCTCTGCAAGTCGTGCAGTCTCCTTAGCCTTGGGAAGCGTCGTTTTTATTTGCTCATGCTCTAGTAAAGAGGATACAAGGTTGCTGGAAGATGGGGTCAGACGGGCTCATAGATTGGTTCCAAGGAACCCACCGTAACATGAGCATGCGATGGGAGGAGGTCCGGGAGAGCTTTCGGAAGGCAACGCCGTGCTAATTTAAAGAATTCGCTTGGTATCAGATGATGGGAAGTAATGGACATCGTATCCTTACCTTCATGATGAAGTCTTGCTGCTGGAAGGGGTTTTTGGGGGAGGAAGGATTTTGGCTTGGATTTTGTTTTGGACGACACCAACATTGCGCTTCGCACGCTCAAAATCCATACTTGGTCTGGTCTTCTCCATCTCTCGCTCAACACCTTTCCTTCACCCCTTCGACCTCCTCCCAAAGAACAAAAACAAGATGGCCTTCCGTCTCATCGCCTCTGCTGGTCTGCGCTCCGTAGCCCGCCGATCTATCGGCCCCACTCGGACATTCGTTACCTTTTCCAACGCTACCCGTGTCCAGCCCGCCGTCCGCCCTCAGCTCAAGTGGTCCCACCAGCGCTTCTACTCAGCAAGCAGTGCGCTCTCAAAAGAGGATGTGACAGCACGCATACTCGATGTACTTAAGAGCTTCGAGAAAGTAGATGCTGCTAAGGTCGGTCTCCGCCATCGTTTCAAGGTTTTAGCGGTAGCAGAAATTCTGAATCGCTATTTCATCAGCTTACTCCCACATCATCATTTGCGGAGGACCTAGGGCTGGATAGCTTAGACTCGGTGGAAGTGGTCATGGCTGTTGAAGAGGTGCAGTTGTAGCATTCATATCGCGTCGGCTGGATACTGAGCTATGAACACAGGAATTCGCGATCGAGATCCCCGATGCCGAGGCAGACGAGATCAAGACTGTCCAACAGGGTGAGCTTCGCGCGTGACAGGTGCTTCCGCTCCGCTAACGAACCTACCTCTTCGCCCCAGCGATTGACTATATCATCAAGACTCCCGAAGGTAAGCTTTCTCTTCGGCGATTATCTAGGAGCTGTGCACTGACCAAATCATCACTTTAGCTCATTAAGTTCTGCAACGCCGACCATCCCCCACCCCTCCTGGCGTAGAGTATATTATCGGAGCAGAATTTTATTTGGTTCCTGAGAGACATCGGGAGCACTGATCTTCTAACGGATCAAGTGACGTCGTGTTTGTGGATGCTTGCAATCTCGACTGGGAATGCGACCCGGCCCGGTTACACGTTCTCCTTGAATCTCCCTTAAGTCTCTACTCTCCTGAAAGATGGCTCTACCTACGGTATTCCCAGCTGCTACCACAATCGTACTGAAAGAGCCATTTCTGAAAACACAATGCGAGCTGGGCGAAGGTATGATCCGAGAGTGAGATGAACCTAGTCCGCATCCTTAGATTGGCCTACCACCGATTCAGGACCAATCTGGGACCCCCGAACGCAAACCTTGCACTTTATCGACATCTTTAATCCTCGTTTGTACCACTACGATTTTGAATCGGGAAAATTAGACGTTGAGCAGGTACGGAACGACCTGCGCTGAGGTTTTGCCTTGCTGCTGAACGCTCGAGGGGCAGTTCTCTGAAGCCATCGGTTGCCTGGCCTTGCGGAAGGGCGGAGGGGTAAGCATTGATGTTGCTGTGCTGTTCATATCACTGAATCGGTCGAATAGCTTGCATGTGCAGCGAAGAGAGGATACGCTGTCCTGGAACCTCGATCGAGGCCGACAACTATTAGGTACCTGAAAGAAACCTTTAGTGACGCGGAGTTGCGATACGTTAGGTTTAACGACGGTGCCTGTGATCCCAAGTACGGGGTTTCGACTAGACGCCATTCCAAGTTCTAATGCACAGAGTTCACGCAGGGGTATCTTCTGGGCCGGCACACTTGAGTATAAGACAGCAGAGGGGGACCATGTGCCCGGAGGATTATGGAGATTTGATCCTCGGAATGATACTGCTCATGTGGTTGACACTCGGGACATTACGGTGCGCCCGTCCTCTTCAGATGTTGCAGCTCTTGGCAGAATCAGCGTGAACTTTGCGTAGGACTCGAACGCCATTGGCTGGTCCGCCGATCATAAGACCATGTTCTTTGTGAATTCGACGGTCAACCTTATCTATGCGTATGACTATGACTTGGAAGCCGGAACTGCAAGCAACAGGCGGATTTTTGTTGATGGGGAGAAGCTGGGCCTGACGAGAAATGGTTATGGGAAGCCTGACGGGTTTTGTATAGACAAGGAAGGTTGCATCTGGTGTGCGAGGCAAGTCCTGAATTATGAACCACTACGGAGAGTTATTGATGGTTATCTTTAGATGGGAGGGGAACAGAATAGTCCGGTTTACTCCTGACGGGAAAGCGGTAGACCTAGAAGTGCATATTCCGGAAGCCTACAACGTCACGGCTTGCTGCTTTGGCGGTGAGGACCCAAGGCATTTGAGCATAAGGACAGACCGCCCACGTATTGACGCGTTCCACAGGCCCGAATATGGACAAGTTATTCATAACGACCGCTTCGTGTTTCGCAAACCGATATTATGCCGATGAGAAGAATGCCACAAATCAGGAGAAATATCCGATGTCTGGGGATGTTTTCATGATGGATTTGAGTGATCTTGAGAGGCTGGGCGTGAAGGAGCACAAAGGGGTTCCGCTCTACCCAGGAATCGGTGACTTCAAATGGAGGCACGAGTTTCAGTATTAGGAGTGAATGCAAATGATTCTGAAGTGTGATGGATCTACCTGGCTTGCGGACTGGGTTTTAGGATGCGGGGAAATCGGTCTGCTTGTCGTCATTTGTTACAAGTTTTCCTTCCGGAGAGCCTCGTTAACAAGCATAACCATTTCCACCATGGTACAAACCAAGAAAACCAAGAAGAATAAAGTCGCTGACTTTAGTGTAGGTTTCTGAGCTTGCTAAAACTCTTATTGTTAAGTTAATTCACTCGGGCCCCGCAGAAACCAAAACTCAAGCTCGGAAAGGGAAAGCAATTGGCAACTAATGCTACCGACACATCGTTTAAATCGAGATGTATGTTGAAATGGGAGTCTGGTCGCCTTTAATACTGACAATCCGCATGCAGCTATCGCACTCCCTACTCAAAGCATCGCCATTCAAAAGGATCAAGGTCTACCAACCATTAGACGAAATTTAACCATCGACCAGCTCGTAAATCAGACAAAACACTACTCTGTGACCGTTCGAAAAGGTTATCTTGGAATGGTATGATGGAAATGAAAGTATAGGTTCTGACAGTTCCGACCCAGATGGCTTGCTGGGTGTCAGGGAATTCCTTACAAGCTACCCCAGATTGTTAGAGCCCAACCTAAATGCTATAGTAGGGGCAACAACACGGAACATTTCTGACGAGGTGAGTAATATTCTTTTGGTTTGAAAGCTCGATCTTATTCTTTACGGTCACCAGGATGCGGCGGTCCGAAATGCGGTTTACCAACTATACAGGTACATATTCTCAGCCTTATCGGAGGTCGGTTTATCGTACCAGGATTGATTAATATGCGCTCACGATGATCATTTGGAAGAGTGCATTGATCCCCCATGCCAATGCGGTCCTCTTGCACGCCACATCTGCCTTTTCTCACATCTTCGCCGACGTTCGAGTGGACTCACTGCTATTTCTTGATCTAATAATGGAGCGAACTCCTTCAGTGCTCAATGGAAGTCGAAATCGTGTGCTCGATGGCTATCTGTCGTTGTTGGGGTTGAGGGGCAAGGTGGGAGGTGGGTATGTAGCTTCAGATGATGGGCAAGTCTGAGATGCGAAATGACAGACTCGGCAATCATATCACACGGAGCAACATACGCCAGGCTCTCTATCTCCGTGAGTGATCAACGTCTCGATTAAATCGTCTCTAATCAATCGCACGTAATGCGTTGCCAGGCCAAGGCCCGGGTCCTCAATTCCCTCTCGCGTTTCGTTAAAAACACACTGGCGTTCTCGTCACTTGCTCCCTCAACAGATGCCGGTGCCGAAGTAAACGCTGTCATCCCGAGTTGGATTTTTCGCCCCTCGTTCGTTACCGGAGATGCATTCAACTGTTTCATCAAAGCGATTTCGAGGCCGAAAGGGCATGATTCAATGGCCTATTGGCAGGCCGTGACGGACGAGTTAGCGGAGGTCGACTGCGCGGATGAAAATGGTGCTGGTTGGGACTTTGCGCAGCTTGATGACTTGACCACGTCCCACTCCTGCGCGTTGGAAGACCTTCAAGTACTGGATGGATCAGAAGGGAAGAAGTCTGATGAGTGCATTCACTGCCTTGTTGCATGTATCCCTCTCTCGATATACCCAGACTCTTTTGTCTGACCGGACCAATTGCCCCGATAGGATTTATCTCAACTCATCCATTCGGTACTCGTATCAACATTCTTGGATGTCGCCCCTGGTGTTTTTATGCCCCGAGGCCCCATCGTTTCTCGCTCAACTTCTCAGTGCGCTGAGATCGACCTGCTACGAACGATAGGAGAGTTGGCCGTCTCAATCTATGGCCCACTGCTCCGAGCGGAAGGCAGTGATAAACCTGGAACCTCAGCTGAGGTCGGAGGAAAGGCGCGACTGGTGCTGGAGAAGTTGGCGATTTACTTTCCGTTCAGTACTCGAAGTGAAGTTCCGTTGGACGTAAACGTGAGCACGAGCCAAGTACCCTCAGCTGATGATATGTCTAATCGGGCGGTAGTCGGAACAGGCGTTCTACGATCTTGGTCTTTCATACTGCGAACTCGCGTCACTCTTGGATTTGTTGGGAACACACGATGCATCTGGCGGGAAGGTCGTTGTACCCCCGCACTCGGCGGTCGGTCAGATGGAACAAGTAAGTCATTGGGTGGTTCAAATCCTTCGAATAGAGGTGCGTGCGGTGAGGCTCGTCTAGATCATTTCATTACAACTGAGCCATATTTACAGGCAACGACGACAGGGAGCTATCCGCTGGGATTACGGCTATCAGCCGGCCGCTACAACGCTCTTCTTCCCACCATCTGGTCGTTACTGAACTCGTCAACTAGCAAGAGCACGGTGGAGAGTGTGTGGTTGGCCGTCGTAGATCACTGTGAAAGACTTCCGGCAACATCACTGGTGAAGAAGTTGGCCATTGAATTTGTGGCCAGACTTGTGTTGGTGAGAGCGGTGTCAAGGTCGTTGTGTGATCCGAAGGTCTTACAGAGGCGTGGTATGTAGCTGCAAAGTGAGCGATACTACGAGGGGACCTTCAGGGTTGACCTGGCCTTTGCAACAAGGTGGATGGAGTCGTTACCGCGAGTGCTTTGGGAGCTTGGCGTTCAGGAGCCAACATGCAGCGAGGTGAACGTTTCTGCGACTCGGGGTGTTGTTTGTGTCGCTAATGCATCAAAAGCAGACAATCCTCCGGGTATTGCATGTTGCTCTTCAGCGGGGGGTGGTTGCAGGGGTAAGCTCTGGACTGGATCTTGGTGGAAACCGCTGAATTGGAAGGGATCGACAGGGCGTGGCGAATCTTCTGGTTCCATATTTTGGCGTAAGCCACCCGACGAAAGGTTGGATTGAGGGACCGTGGGGTCGGTTTGTGGGCTTTGAGACCCTTCGCAGACTCGCGGTAGACGTAATGGTGACGGCGATGAGTCTTGTCGATGGGCCAAGCGGAACGCGAGTGCGATTGGCTGTGGACGATGCGGTCGAAAGTTGCGTACCGACAGCAGATGTGGGACGGCGATATTGGAGCGTACAGAGGAGCAGGGTGATGGGCTGAGAGATTATTGGGTGGGAGTTGGCGGCTGAGACTGGCCGGTGTGTCTGAGGACGTCAGAGCGGTGGCTGATGATCAAACATGGAAGGAGGGAAGCGCTGGCTGGGACCCTTCGGAGAAACCTGCGTCCCTTGCGTTACCTCGCTTCGTTTTGATCGCTGGATCAAAGTTCTTCTATCGTTTCTGATGTGTGTGTGGCCCGCTGGCATTGCGCGTCCAGGTTGAGCTCGTTTGGGCATGCCGCCGACGCTGGCCTCAACGGATGAGGGATGGGGAGGGAGGAGGGGGAGGTCATTATAGATTGTAATTATAGCTAAATGTAACGTGATCTGCATTGGGTGGAAAATGTCGCGTGGGGTCGCCGAAGAACAGCCACAAAGGCACGCATACCCGGATTGCGTTACGTAAGACTGTTATTGTGATTGCCGGAAGCCAGGTGCATGCCGCTCCTGGTCGTGTGTTTTTTTGGTTTCAGTCAAGACTCCAAATCCTTCTCCCTTTCACTTCTCCCCCAACCTCCATCCTCGCCGCCCTCCTCACCGTTCTCGTCGTCCTCCCCCGCGTCGACGTCCTCTCCTTCCTAGCCACAGTCACTCATTCACTCACAGCTCTTCATTCCCTCCTTCCCACCCACGACACTCATTTCATACAGACATCATTTCAACCCCTGCCCTGCTCATCATTTCCTCTCACATCTCCGCTTTGTAACTCGAGTGAGCTGCTCATCGTCTCGCTTCAGGTCGATTTCAACTGAACTCGTTTCTTTTCTGCCGTTTGTTGTCTTGCAAGCCATGGACAGCCTGCCGCCATTGCCGGACCTCCACGACCGCCGCACCAATCGTCCCGCTCTCACCAGGACGGGCTCAATAGCGGAATCAAGTCGCACCGGCTACACTCAATGGACTCAATATACTAGTGAAACCGCGACGCAGGACATCCACACCATGCTCGCTCTGTCCCATTTCCCACCTCCGCCAACAACCATCCCATCTCCCACTACTCCCCCGAGCTCCCAGTATCCAGTCTCGCCTCCATACGGGCGTCTGCCTCCAGGTTCGGCAAAGTCAGCAACCGGCACGGGCTCTCATACATCCCATCTTTCCTTCAGCACAAATCAGGAGGAGATTCTGCAGGATTACTTCATCGCAAGCCTCCTCAACGGCACCGGCGCGTTTCCGAGGTCAGAACGCCAACCCTCCCCCCAAAGGACAGAGTTCCCTCAGACACCCACAATCATCCCAGCTTCATCAAGGCGATCCCCTGATTCCCGCCTGCAATACGTGCCAACATCACCAACCCTCTCCGCTTACACCCACCGGAATTCCGTTCCCGGCCCTCCTCTCGAACCCACACCTCCATTGCCACCTCTGCCTTCTCCTCTCCTTCAGGCTTATTTCCCTTCAAGCCCGCAGCACCTTCCGCCTCAAACAATCGAGTCCGAGTCGTCGAGCTCAGGCAATCCTTCCGTTGCACCCACCTCAGCTTCCCATGGCACAACAATCGTTCGTGTCTCCGAACCTCCCCTTGGGGGTCTTCCCCCTCTTCCACCCACTCCCGGATTCACAACTGTTGTTGGTTATGCACGGGCCGAATATTTGCCAAAGGCCATCGCTGTCGCCTCCCCTCCCCCTCCCATAATCATTCCCGTCAACCGCAGTTCTAGCAACCTCATCGACCTCGCTTCGCCACATCCACCTGAACGCGCACAATTATCGCCGCGCGTGTCTCGCTTTCCAAGTACTCCAGATATTCCTGAAGGAGCGGATACTTTGGCACCCCTCGCCGGTCCTTCCCGCTTTCGCCTTTCCAGCACCCCTTCACCGAGGACGGAAGCACCCCCCAATGTTCCGGAAGACGTCACATCTTATGATGACCACGCACCATCGACATCGTACTTTAGTCGTGACAAGTTCAGGCAGCGAATATCCATGTCGTCCATATTTTCCAAGTTTTCACGCTCAACCAGCATATCCTCCAAGCATGGCGGTCGTTTCGCTCGACGAGGCGCCAAGAAGGACCTCCCGCCATTGCCAAAGCGCCCAGCAGATCCCAAGGAAATCAAGCAGTCGGAGGCGGAGATGGCCCTCCCCGCTCTCGTCAGCCGTGCCGGATTCTTGTCGCAACTCTTGGAAAGCGGTCGACTTCCTGCGCGTACCTCGACTTCGATCTATCATGGTTTAGGCTCACTTCAGCCACCCCATACACCCGGCTGGGGCGACACGACCCCAGAGCCCCAATCGTCCTTCTCTGGAGCAAACTCTGCATCTGTAGTCCCCTCGGACACGCCGCCAGATGGCACGATGGAAGGAGCTCCATGGGAATACAGTAGTGGGAGTGGCTATGTTGACGAGACTGCTGTACGAAATCGAACCAGCCAGAGTATTCGAAGTTTCTTCACGCGAGGGACAACCACCGACCGATCAGGGCACTTCAACGTACTAGACGAAGAGTTGCAGCGGAGGTATCTGGAGGAGATTGCCGCTCAAAGTAGACCCAGTGGTGATCCTAGCACAGAGGGTAGGCCATCCTACATGCATCCACCCTCGGACAGTGAGAAGAGGAGGCGGATCACGATCGTCGACCAGCCGCCTCCCTCGCGATCTTTGCGGACCTTATCACGCCCTTGGAAATGGAAACGACATACGATATTGGCGGTCATTGTAAACCTGGCTCTAGTCTTTGCGGTTATCGCGACGGCCGTCGGCCTGACTTGGAAGAAGGGTTCGTCCGCATCCCCTTCAAGCAGCTCATCGGGTTATAATTGCTCGGGCAACTTTACGGGTTCGCAGTGCAATCTCGGTTGGTTTCTCTCGTTCATCCCCTCTGCAAACCCTGTCTAACCTTGCTGTACAGATGCTACTTGCATTTGCACGACGCCTGGTGCAGGGTGCAATCCGCTTGCCAAAAGCATTTCGGACGCCCTTCCAAGCACCAACAATGCCATGAAGACCAACTATACAACGCAGTCTGTCGCCTTAACCTTGTGGGATATGCAAGGGTCTCCGGTTGGAGGGAATTGTGCTCAACAGGCAATCCTTCTGGATATCAGCCCATCGCATGCCGACGACACACACCTGCAGTGGGCTCGCTCGGCCGTCCTGTGGTCCGCGCTTCAGTCAGAGGACGCAGCGGCGTCAGCAGAGCTTCGCAAATTTGTGAGCGCCTTGGACTACAGCAAGACGGACGACTCCGCTGGTTCGAACAACCAGACCGCTCTAGCGACGGATCAGGGCTCACTGGGGCCCTTTCAGAAACTGTCTTCCGGGTTTTTATTCGACTTTGCTCAAATGGCCGTCACCGCGCCGTCGTTGGCATGGCGCGCGGCGGTAGCTCCGTCGGATGCCGAGACGGGGCAAGTCTCCGAGTCCATGGAAAGCGTGCTGGACCGATTCTATACCTCTTCCAGCGGTATGTGATCAGGCCAAAGTTTTGTGTTCTGTTTGCTGATTCGTTACTGCACGCCTCCTTAGCATTTTCCACCCAGAGCAGCACCGCACTTCAGAACTACTGGGTCAAAGATTTGAACTTGGATATCAACCTTCTGCCCAAGTTCGTGGCAGCGGCTCAGTCTTCCCCCGTGCTCCTCCCCTTCGACATGACTCTGGGTGATAATAGCAAGTCCCTGGCGTCAACAATGCAACTCCACGACCCCAAGACGGTCTCATTTCCCCCGCCGCTGGGTTGCAACCCGATGATGAGCGCCTCTCAGCTCCAGGTGGTGAATTCGATCGAACAGAATGCGTTCAAGCTCCCAGAAGTCGCTGCGGTCCCCTCGTCCTTCAACTTTTCGTGCTTCGCGTCCCGCCCGGTTTATGGTGTATTGGATGTCATGCGATTGCGGTTGCCCTTTCTAGACAAGACGGATCAAGCGCCCTTGCAAGCGGCCGTCTTGTCAGCCGATGCGAGCTCAAGGGCCTTGATCCGGCCAGGGACGGTATTGAGCCTGTTTCCATCGGTGGATTCAGCAGACGCACCAGCGAGTGCGGTGCGGCAGAGAAGCTATGGGACGCTAAAGTACATGAACCATGTGCTGCTGGCCTGGTTGAAATCCTTGCCTCTGGGACAAGCAGGTGCAATTGCAACGTTCGTTGCCAACTCGTCCCCTACGTCGGCACCGCCAACGGCGCTCAACGCGACGACGTTGGCCTCGATCCCTGGGATTGAGGTTGCGGTGTTCGGCACCATTGGTCCGACGGACATCGATCATTCCGTAGCAAGTTTTGCGTCCCCTTCAGGATCATTATTCTTTGGGTCTCAGACGGGAACCGTGTTCCGGGAATGGGCGGCAAACACCGCGACGAGCTCAATGTCAGTGGTCTGGACTGATTTGGCAACGAGCGCCAAGGTGGTGAAGGAGACGGTGGAGGACGACTCGACGTTTGATGCGGTGTGGCAAGGGGCCTCGACAATGATCACGAACGCAAATGTGATGGGCAAAGTGACGGGGGCGTCGGACGTTGCGACAGTTGTGGGAGTGTTTGAGCAGATTGGGTATCTCGGATCATAGGGTGTTGATCAGGTGTGATTGCATCGTCTTGGATCAGAGATGACTGCGCTTTCTTTTTGTTCTTCTCCGTATGCTGCGTCTGCTGCGTCGCCATGTGCATACCTGCTGTTGCTCCCATCCTTCGTTTTCCTTCGTTAACTTTTTTTTTATCTCTTCGTTATCTCGGCCCCTGTAGGACAACAGACTATGGATGATAGGTATATGGATGTACATGATTTATTTTTTAGTTGTCACATAATTGTTTTTTCTTTTTCTGTTTTACCTGTCTTGTCCCATTCAAGTTGAAAATGTTGGGGACGGGATTGGATCCCGGTGTGCCTGAATAAGCGGCGAGCAACCTCCTGGTGTGCCTGAACACGTCCTTCTCGGGGCCCGATGCCGACCTCGGCGTGATCCGTCTCTGTCAGCAAAAACCCAAAAAGTCCTTACAAACGAGGACACATCATCTGCTCCTCACCTCCATCCCCTCTTGCCTTGAGCTAAAGGCTGTCCCAACGTTGCCCTTCCAGTGAGAGATGGTCGCGAACACAAGAAACAGCAACGACACGAAAGACGCCGACGGAGATGGCGCAGTCCTGGGAGACCCAGAAAAAGCGACATTGGGGAATGCTTGGCAAGAACCAGTCGGTGGTGCACCGACGAACAGCCAACCTGTGCAGATTCTATCCCCTTCCACCTCGCCCACCGTATCCGAAAAGCCGGACACACCGAACGACAACGATCGCAAATCCCCGCTCGTACACCACCACCGTTCATGGTCAGTTGAATCTTTTCCATTTACCCGAAACGCTCCTGACATCTCTTCCCCCGCCAGGTACGAGCGCGTTCCCTTCGTTTCCGTGCAAGCAGGTCCACCCCCAGGCTCCCTTGACGATGCGCCAATAACCCCCTTGGTTAACGCAAGCTGGCTTAGTCGGTTAACGTTTGAATGGATGGGCCCCTTGCTTCAAACTGGATACGCTCGGCCACTGGAATCGACAGACCTGTGGAAGATGGATGACACTAGGTCAGCCGATCGCTACGCTCGTCTCATCGACGAATCTTTCGAGAGGAGGCAGAAAGAGGCAACCGAGTACAACGCGAAATTAGAGTCGGGCGAGATCAAAGCAGGAAGCATCAAGAGACTTTGGTGGTCGGTCCGGGGAGACAAGGAGAGGCGCGAGAAGGAATGGAAGGAAAAGCGCAGAAAGAAAGCCAGTCTGCTGGGGGCTCTCAAGTACGTCCTGGTCCTACGTTTCCATTCACTACTTCCTGAAGTGCCTCCTTCCAGCGATGCCATCAAAACTTGGTTTTGGTTTGGGATACTTATCAAGGCTTTTGGTGATACAGCTCAGATTTGTAGCCCGTTAGTTGTCAAGGTATTTGTGCACCCGTCGGCCAAAGTGGGAATGCCGCCGCTCAGCCTTCCTCTCTTCCTAGGAAATCATCAAATTCTCGTCCAATGCGTATTATTATCACAGAGGCTACCCGGGAACTCATAAACCGAATATTGGCGAAGGAGTTGGAATGTCCATTGGCCTCATGGCTCTCATGTTATTCACAACAGTCGCCACCAACCAGAGCATGTATCGCATGGGTTCATCGGTATGCAGCATTCCTGCAGAGTTGCCTTCCATTTCAACTTACACTGCTGCACAGGGTGTTTTCCTGCGAGGCGGATTAATCTCGTCGATTTTCGACCGTTCAATGCGTCTCTCTAATCGAGCTCGGTCAGCAATCAGTAACGGGAAACTGATCGCCCATATTTCTACCGACGTCAGTCGTATCGATTTTGCGTTATCATTCGCGTGAGTCCATCTCTGCTCTCTCGGGAAGAGCTGCAGCTAATTTGCTCGCAATCCAAGTATGGGTGCAACGGCTCCTCTGCAAATCGTCATCTGTTTGGCCCTCCTTTTGGCCAACCTAGGCTGGTCTGCCCTCCCCGGTTTCGGTCTCTTCTTCGTAATTACCCCGTTGCAGTTCATGGCGATGAAGCGCCTTTTCGAGTTCCGTAAAAAGGCTATGATTTGGACGGATAAGCGAACCAAACTTTTGCAAGAATTGCTCGGCGGGATGCGGGTTATCAAGGTGGCTTTCGTTGCTCCCATTACCCTCGATATGTTTTCTAACTGAAGAATATCTCTGTTCGTAGTATTTTGCATGGGAAGTCCCGTTCCTTAATCGGATTGCCGAGTTCCGTATGCAAGAGGTCAGGTAAGAACGTTATCAGCCTAGTTTTCAGACGACTCCACCGAACTCTCCGCATCCCGTATAGATACGTTCGAATTCTCCTCACTATCCGCTCTGCTATCAACGCGGTCGCGTTCTCCCTGCCGGTCTTTGCTGCCATCATCTCTTTCGTCGCATATGCGCTGTCTGGACATTCCCTCGACCCTGCAATCATATTCGCCAGCTTGACATTCTTCCAATTGCTTCGTATGCCCCTCATGATGCTTCGTAAGTAGCTCGGTTGAACTGCGCTCGCGCCTCTATTTCTGATAAATATCCCGGCAATTGCAGCTGTCACCTTGAGTTCGGCCACAGATGCTATCAATGCTATCAATCGTCTCCAGTCGTTCTATGAAGCCGAATTGCAAGGTGCACCCAAGCAGATTGACCCCAATTTACCCGTCGCGATTCGGGCGGAGCACGCTAGCTTTACTTGGGACGCCCCTCCCCCGGACGCAGGTGGTGATAAGAAGAAGGGAAAGCCTGGCGCAGCCGGGAAGGACAGGGCGAAGCCTTCCCCTCCTCCGACCGCCAGCGGGAGCGCATCTCCAAAAGAGGAAAGGATATTCAAGCTGGACGACATCACTTTGGACATTCCTTATGGCAAACTCGTCGCTATCGTTGGTCCTGTTGGCAGTGGAAAATCCAGTCTGCTACAAGGACTGATCGGAGGTAGGTCCCTGACCTTTTCCTTGAATTTTTTCCTGACTTGAACGCGACTGCGGCAGAGATGCGTTCGACGGCTGGCAAAGTCACTTTTGGCGGGAAAGTCGCTTATTGCCCTCAAATGGCGTGGATTCAGGTTGGGGACTCTTAATCTCCACCAGTGGCTACCTACTGACATGTCCAACAGTCAAACTCAATTCGTGACAACATTCTGTTTGGTCTGCCCTTTGACGAAAAACGATATTGGGATGTCATTAAGGCTTCTGAGCTGGAGGCGGACCTTGCCATATTGCCTGCGGGTGACATGACCGAAGTCGGCGAGCGAGGGATCAGTCTTTCCGGGGGTCAGAAGCAACGGCAAGTCATCCAGGACCCTTGAATACATTCCATTACACTGACAGCGCATTACAGGATAAACATCGCCAGAGCGCTCTATTGTGCCGCCCCGATTACCATTTTCGACGACCCTCTGTCCGCTCTAGACGCTCACGTTGGAAAAGCCGTCTTTCAACAAGTTATTCAGACGGCTCTAGCAGGGACTACTCGCGTTCTAGTGACGCATGCACTCCACTTCTTGTCTTCTGTTGACTACATCATCACTATGGACGGGGTCAGCGGCAGCATCGGAGAACGGGGAACATACGAGGAGCTTATAACGCGCAATGGCGCATTTGCTCGATTTATGCGCGAATTCAATGTATCGGAGCAAGCTGAAGAGAAGAAAGAGCAAGAGAAGGAAGCGATTGAAGAAACCGGGGAAGAAAAGGCGGAAAAGCGAGCCCCAAATAATCAACTCACGGGCCCCGCTCTCATGCAACAAGAGGAACGGCTGACCGGCGCCGTACAAGCTAGCGGTATGGGTGGCATATAGCCAACATACCATCACCTTCACTGACAGAGTCTTACGCAGTCTATGGTGCCTACTTCAACTCGGGCCACGGGAAGATTTTGGGTGCGTTCATCGGGACTGCCTGCCACCCTTCTCTATCTAATATTCAGTTCCTTAGTTCCCCTCCTTATCATCTCCCTATTATTTAGTCAGGCCTCCAACGTGATGAATTCCTACTGGTACGGCTAATCGATACTCTATGGTTCGTATCATACTAACTTTACTCTGCAAGGCTTGTGTTCTGGCAGGAAAGGCGCTGGCCGTATAGTAGTGGGTTCTACGTGAGTCATGTGATTCTACTTTCGAGAGGTTTGGAAGCCGAACGTGTTTCTTGAACGACAGATGGGCGTTTATGGGGCTCTTGGCGTTGCCCAGGTGATTTGCCCGGCTTTTGAGGGCGCTGGCGTCCCATTAACTCATCTTTTGCAGGCGTTCGGCATGTTCATGATGGGTTTGAGCTTCACCATCATCAACTATTACAGCGCAAAAAATTTACATCATGTACGTTGAACCATGAGTTATTCTCGTACTTTAACTGATCTTCCTCGTAGTCCGCGATCACACGAGTGATGCATGCCCCGATGTCCTTTTTTGAGTGAGTCTTTTGCAAAGGCCCGCCCCATTCGAAACTAATTCGCATCAACAGTACGACACCACTAGGGCGAATTATGAACCGCTTTACCAAGGACGTCGATACGCTTGACAACCTGATTGCCGATGCTTTTCGCATGCTTGCCGGAACGTTGGGACAGGTGACTGAGATCTCTCCTTAAAACTCAACCTCTGGATTCTGACCGCTAGCTCTTCCTGCGTTCTAGATCGTCTCAACCATTGTTCTGGTGTCCGTTATCCTCCCTTGGTTCCTCCTACCTGTCGCGGTTATCCTGGTGTTCTACTATTGGGGTTCAGTGTTTTACAGAGCGAGTGCCCGCGAGCTTAAGCGTCTAGGTATGCCTAATCACCTGCACACTTACGTGCGCCAACTAATCCACAACAGATGCCTTGTTGCGCTCGTCTCTTTACGCTCACTATGCCGAGTCGCTCACTGGGTTGTCTACAATAGTAAGGCATGGTTCTCATAGGTCATCGGAGTTACTGACCCGGGGGTTTTTAGAGAGCGTACGGGGAGACCGAACGGTTCCTGAACGAGAATCGGCTGAGGATGGATACTGAAAACCGGTAAGATCGTGCTGTCTACCTCTGTTCTGACCTTGAACTTGTTTGCGTCCCGTAGCGCGTACTTTTTAACCATAACCAACCAACGCTGGCTAGGAATACGTTTGGATGCTCTTGGAAGTGCCTTGACATTCTTCGGTGAGTACCGGCGGACGTGATCACGCGTAGGGACAACGCTAAATTTTCGTGCTTTTAGTCGCTCTCCTTTCCGTGCTCTCGACCAGCATATCTCCTTCCCAGACAGGTCTAGTCCTCTCCTACATGTGAGCCTGCAGCACTGCGACACCTAGTCCTTGCAAGTAGATGACTGACCAACTTACATAGGCTCGTCGTCCAGCAATCTTTCGGCTGGTTTGTGAGACGTAAGTAGGATCTTTATGAGTTCCGAAGTTGAACGATCATCTAACACGCTTCACTTGTCTTGCAGAGGTGGCAGAAGTAT
Organism: Tulasnella calospora MUT 4182; assembly: GCA_000827465.1. Lineage (NCBI taxonomy): Eukaryota > Fungi > Basidiomycota > Agaricomycetes > Cantharellales > Tulasnellaceae > Tulasnella > Tulasnella calospora. The sequence goes on along the minus strand of KN822990.1, from coordinate 202,530 downwards.
GCAAGTCGTGCCGCTATCTGTCACGGAAGACTGATGCAAAGACCATTTCTAGGTCGAGAACGACAGCAACGCTATTGAAAGGATTTTGCATTATAGCAACGAAATCGAAACGGAACCTCCTCACCAGCTCCCCGACAGCAAACCATCCAATTGGCCGGCAGCGGGCCGTCTCGAGTTCAAGAACGTGCAGATGAGCTATCGTCCAGGCCTTCCTACGGTCCTCAAAGACCTGTCTTTCTCAATTGAAGCGGGCGAGTCTATTGGAATAGTAGGCCGTTCTGGAGCTGGAAAGTCAAGGTACGAAGCCTTCCGCGGATTGAGTGAATGATATATTTCTTACCCACCCTCGATTAGCATAATGGTCGCATTATACCGTCTGACGGAACTCAAGTCAGGGACTATCGAACTTGACGGAGTGGACATTTCTACCCTGGGGTCAGCCTAATTGTTGCATCCACTGTGTCAGTTGCTCACTTCATCCCCCAGTCTCGATGACCTTAGGCAGAACCTTGCTAGTAAGTGCATGGAATGGATGATAATAATTTCCTTTGTTTATTAAGTCTTCTCGCAGTTATCCCGCAAGATCCTCTCCTATTCAGTGGTAAGCTTTGTCGTCGAGCCGATTTCCAACATGACTGACGTCGCTGCAGGGACTCTCCGAACCAATCTGGATCCCTTCGGGAAGTATGACGATGCTGTGCGCTGCTTTTCCCACACCACTGCGAATATTATACGGGTTTACTCACGTCACATCCACTCAGATGCTTTGGGACGCTCTCAAGAGGGCGCATCTGGTTGGGGGTTCAACTTCCAAACGAGGATCTCTCGACGCACCTGAATTGCCATCTGCGGAAGACCCTTCGGGTGGCCGTTTTAGTCTCGATACCGTGATTGAGGAAGAAGGAGCAAATTTGAGTGTGGGGCAGGTGAGTCTCTCCCCGGTCCTTTGTGTACGACTGCATGAACCTCTTTCTTTGCCCTGTCCCTCAGCGTTCGCTCGTTAGTTTGGCACGGGCCATCGTTACGGTGCGATGATTTAGGTTGTTTTCTATGCCGTGGCTAATACGTGTTGCATTATTTTGTTAGCCATCGACCATCACGGTACGGATCGCAAGCGCTACTTGATCCGTCTGATGCTAACTCGGTTTCACCCGCTACCTTTTTAGCTACTGGATGAAGGTAACGTTATGCCAAGGAGTTTGAAACATTCAAACTGACCCTTTCCTTTTGAAAGCTACCGCATCCGTTGACTATGCAACCGATCAACTGATCCAGGAAACCATAGCTCGAGAGTTTAGTGATCGCACTCTGCTGTGCATAGCCCGTAAGAACATTCACCTAGCTTTTCCTGACGTTTCGCTGAGAATGCTGCGTTTAGATCGTCTAAGGACAATTCTTGGATATGATCGCGTATGCGTGATGGACGCTGGCCAAGTGGCCGAGTTCGATACCCCGCTGAATTTGTTCAACAAGACCGAAGGTATATTCCGCTCTATGTGCGACCGCTCTGGCATTGCCGAGAAAGACATACGTGCTGCTAGGGAGAGGAGCTAGATATTTTTGGGCTGTGACGCGGAGTCTGTAGCACCTCGATGCGATTTTCTACTTGTTTTTCGAGATCACGTGCCAGGGAGCGTTGCAATTTCGCCTACCAGCATCCTCGACACCTCTGACCTCTGACTGCAGACTGTTTCGTTACAGTTACCTGCTCCAGTATACCCTCTAATGTCTGCTACTACCGTCTCTAATCAACCTGAACTCTCTCTTTCATCATTATCCCTGGATTCCTACTCGACCGATGATTTGGATTGGGACCGCTCTCAGACAGAAATTGATCCTTCCCATCCCTCCATTACACATCCGGCAGACCAAAGCCAACGAGTTCATGGAGACGTTAGTTTAGCAGACAATGTTCAACAACGGTCGCTGGTCGATCTTTTGCGCCTACGCACACGAACGAGGAAGGAAGGCGGTGATGACGTTGAACTCAGCCCGTCAGAGGAACAGGCCCTTGAAGAGGAGCTTGGAAGATGGGTAGGCAGTACATTAGCTTGCTATGCGATTCTTAGTCATACCAACGACCTTCATCTCCTAGATCAACTCGGACAGCTCCCCATACGAAGAGGATAAAAAGTCATGCCGGCCATCGTCGTTCGCCGTGCCACGCCTGCAGCACTCCCCGTCTCCCGATACCCGTCCACGTTCTTCCACACTCAATGGACGCCAGAAGCAAGATGATTCGAGCAAGACTTGCCCCCCATAATTCGGCGCTAGTCAGTCGGACGATTGGAGGCGGTCTGCGTTTTTCTGCTCCCCTTAGATTTTTTCCTTTCCCTTTTTCGCGCTCTTCTATACCCGTCTGTATACTTAGATGACTTTGACGATTCGCTAACGAAATATCACGACCTTTACGACCGCGAGCAGGGTGCGATGCCAAACAGAGGCGCGTGTCACGTGTTGCCGTGACCCGCGTGCTTGTTTGGACAAAAACAAGCCGGGGATAAGCGGATGTAAGCAAGGTTCAAGATTGGATAATCGTCCAACACTCCCTCCATCCTTCTCCCTCCCACCTCTCCCTCGTCATTGCGCAGACCTGCGCTGCTTTTCTCCCTCCTCGTTCTCCTGCACATCTTGCCATTCTTTCTAGATCTCCTTCTCCCATCAACATTGTCAGCTATTAGTGCTTCTCGTTAATGTCGGCCCAAGTTCCAGTACGTTGCAGTCGACGGTTCATTCCGGAACCAGCCACCCAACGCTGATGCCTCGCCTCCTCCCGCCCTGTTAGGCTCGTCGGAATCGACAGACCATTCGACCTGCTGCTGATGAAAATGCAGCTCGAGCGGTGAGAACCACTCGAAGTAAGCCCACTGCTCAAGTTGGGTTGGGTTCGGCCGCGGTTGCCACAAACATCACCGCCAACAAAGACGCCACGGCTTCGCGGTCGGATACCGTTGCCTCAGCCGCAAAGCGCAAGCGCGAGGCTTTGGGCGAAGTCACGAACAAGAACAAGTCCAAGCAGACCGGGTTAAAAGGTGATGCAGGCGATTCCAAGGACAAAGTCATTCCAGTGAAGAAGCCCGCCCCGACAGCCCTGACCACCGTCTCCGGTGCCAGGATCCCTCTTGGTGAACGCAAGCCTCTTCAACCTACCAGCACTCGTCATGTCCGAGGATCTTCGACTACGGAGAAGGAAGTCGAAAGCGGCCAGGATGGAACAGAAGACGCCATGGCTTTGGATCCCCAAGACCAGCGCCCCATCCGCACCTCTCGCCGTCTCATCACTCGCACCAGCACCGTGGTAGCAACGTCGACATCTACTCTACGCTCTCAGCCTGCTGCCACCGCTAGTGGCGCGTCTCGACGTCTCGCTTCAACGGCAAGCAGCAAGAATGCTGGCTCAACCGCAGCCACCTCCCGTACAAGAACATCGCTTAGCCGTCGATCCGCGGCTTCCACGCGAGCTAGCGTCCACGAAGAGTCGGTTGAGGATGCGAAGCCAGCTCATAAGAAGAGACGCACGTCATCGGTTGGTCCAGAAGGCGATGTACCTCTCCAGGATGATGGGGATGAGGAGGCCCGATTTGCTCTCCCCTCTGCCGAGCCTGAAGCTCTTGCCCCTCCAAAAGAAGGCGAATCTCAAGGTGCTTTGAAAGCATCTTGGGACGACTTGGACAAGGAGGACGCTGATGACCCACAAATGGTCAGCGAATACGTTGCCGAAATCTTCCAATACCTTCTCAAGCTTGAGGTGCGCGAGACAGTTGGCGCATGAATGCTATTCGGACACTGATGCTTCTTTACCAGCTTACTACGATGCCCAACCCCCGCTACATGGATACGCAAGCGGAGCTCGCCTGGAGGATGCGCGGTATCCTCACCGACTGGCTAATCCAAATTCATGGCCGATTCCGTTTGTTGCCCGAAACGCTCTTCCTCACCATCAATATCATCGACCGTTTCTTATCCTCACGGGTCGTCTCCCTCGTCAAGCTTCAACTCGTGGGCATTACTGCACTTTTCATTGCTGCCAAGTATGAGGAAATCATGGCACCCTCTGTTACCAACTTCCTTGCCTGCGCCGACGGAAATTACGACGAAAAGAATATTCTCGAGGCCGAGAAGTATCTCCTGCGAACCTTGGATTGGAACATGAGTTACCCCAATCCCATCCACTTCCTCCGACGTGCTAGCAAGGCTGATGGCTACGACTTAGCTGTAAGTACCGTGTAGTGACCCCATTGTTATGTCGCTCACACCTTTGCTAGGTCCGCACCGTCGCTAAGTACTTCGTGGAGATTTGTTTGCTTGAACACCGTCTTCTCGAGGCTACTCCGAGTACCACGGCGGCTGCAGCAATCTGGCTCGCGCGCCTCGTTCTTGACAAGGAGGAATGGGTACGTGCACGTCGCGTTGTTGAGCGGCTTCCGCTCACTTTTGGAATTTGCAGAACCCAAACCTTGTTCACTACTCGGGATATACTGAGGCAGAAATCCTTCCCGTTGCCCGACTTATGCTCAACTATGTTCTTAAACCCACTCGTCATGAGAATTTCTTCAAGAAATACGCCGCTCGAAAGTTTATGAAAGCATCCGTGTTTGTCCATGCATGGGCCAGGGATCGTTGGGAGGAGGGAACGATCGTTGATTTGGCTGCGGAGCTACCAGAGTTACGACGAGCATCGCAAGCTCGCCGGGATGCTGGTCAGGCTGCTGGACAGTTTGCGGAGGATGACGGTCTTCTGGTTTACTAAGCTCACGTCAGCTGGGCGTTGTACATATATGGCGGTTCTGGTTTCCTTTTCGTTTTCTCTATTCGCTTCCGACTTGCTATGTGACTTTAGTCGTTATATACTATCTGTGCATGATCACTCGTCGTCTATGCAAAGCTCTATGCCGCCGTATTGGATGCCTTGACGCCATTGTTTGTTTAGACGTCGGATATACCGGGAGTTATGTCCGTTGTGCCTGGGCAAAGTCGCGTGCGGGACCGAAGCCGCGTTGAGACTGACAGCCCCTTCCGTGGTCGTTTATTTACCAGTATCCTTCCAATTTGTCCCATCCTCGGTTGCAGGCCATGGCGCCGCCCAAGACTCGAACTCCAGCAGCTGAGAAACTCAAGTTCTCCGACAAGCTTATCAAGGGCCACAGCACCGATGTCTTACTCAAAAAGCTCAAGGCGCGTCCTTCTCAAAACGCAGCTCACCTATCACCCTCACTTATGACGCGACATCCGATATTTTAGGCACTCCAAGAGGAGCTCGCCGATATGGACCAAGAACGCGTGGATACAAAGTCGCTTTCAATGGTTAGGAAAGAGCTTATACAGACTTCTCTACTCCTTCACAAGGACAAAGGTGTCAAGGCATACGTCGCGTGCTGCCTCGCAGATTTGCTGCGTCTTTACGCCCCGGATGCCCCGTATACCGCTCATGAATTAAGGGTATGTTTATCCTTTGTCCGTGGTGGCTGTTCTCCAGTAACCTTCTTTTTTCGTGATCAGGACATCTTTCAGTTCTTTCTTCGCCAACTAACAACAGGACTCAAGAATCAAGACGCGCCATACTATGCCGAGACCTTTTATCTCTTAGAATCACTAGCCTCAATTAAAAGCGTCGTTTTGGTCTGCGATCTACCTCAAGCCGACGAACTCATGTTGGAGATCTTCCGCGGCTTCTTTGATCTCGTTGGGTGATTTAACAGCCAACATACCCCTTATGACATCTAACCTTCACCTTCGCTTGGATGCAGGACGGATCTTCCAAAAAACGTCGAGCTTTTCATTACGGATGTTCTAGTCGCTCTCATCGATGAAGCGTCAACATTGCCTCCAGAACTCCTAGATGTCCTCCTTGCTCAGTTCATGAGAAAACAGACGGTAAGCCGATCTCCTCAACAGCGTTGTTACTGTCGGCTCATGCTTGATCCTTCAGAAACAGCCCACGGCAGCTTATAGGCTCGCGGTTGAAGTTTGCTCTCGCACATCTGAACGATTGCAAAGAAATGTTTGCCAGGTACTTCTGAGGTCAACCTTATGACCATATTGCACAGCTAACCTATGGCGGTAGTATTTTACGGACATCATCCTGCAGAGCGACGATGAAGAGGAGATGGAGCGGATAGAGACTGCTCACGAACTCGTCAAGGCTCTCAATCGCGATTGTCCAGCATTGTTACTCAATGTTGTGCCCCAGCTCGAAGAAGAGCTCAAGGTTGATCGGCTTCAGATGCGCACTCTAGCTACTCAGGTTCTGGGTGAAATGTTCGGCGAAGTCAAGAACGGAGTTGAACTTTCTCGGAAGTATCATGGAGCTTGGCAAGCCTGGATACATCGAAAAAGCGACAAGGCTGCGGGGGTCAGGTTGGCATTTGTGGAAGCCACAGGACCAATCATTGCCAGCCATGCAGAGCTTCGCCCAGAGGTCGAGGGTCAGTTGATCGCACTCAACGCCTTTCTGAGCGCTCACCTTCGATGTTTGCAGATGCACTACAAGCAAAGCTACTAGACCCCGACGAAAAGGTCAGGGCAGCTGCATGCCGTGTGTATGCCCAGATGGATTATGAAACGGTGCTGCATAATGTGGCCGTTCAGCAGTTAGAGGAAGTAGCGTCCCGCGCCTCTGACAAGAAGGTCGGTGTAGCTTATTTAGCGTCTTCATGCCACTGGGATTGTCTCATATACTTGTGGCTATCTTTCAGCACCTCGTCAGGCTGGAGGCGTTCCGCTGCCTTGGAAAGCTATTTGGTCTAGCTTACCCTGATATGTGAGGCTCATCAATCAGCCTGGTTATTCAAGGACTGAACAGCCACCTATAGTGAACGCAACGATGCTACAGCCGTCAAGAAGTTCGCGTGGATCCCCTCCGCAATCTTTCAAACAGCGGCAAAAAGCGCCGACCTCAAGTAAGTAGCCTTTTAAACGAATTCAGATCACCTCTTACCAAGCGTTTCATCAGGTCGGAAGCGGAAGAAACGGTTTTCCAATACATTCTCCCAGTTCCAGCCAAGGGCGATGATGAGGCTGGATGGACCCAAAGGTTGATAAGCGTTGCCGCCTCCTTGGATGACCGCGCTATGCACAACTTATTGGTTATGACAAATATCAAAATCTCGTATGTCACGAGGGCGATTCTCAGCCTGTTGGGATTTACTGACACCCAGTCCTACAGACGACCGTCTTTATATGAAAAGTTCATCGATTTCTGCGAACAAAACAATGTACGCTGAATTGGAGGGGCTAACACCCTTCTTCTGCTGATCCTATTGCTATGTTAGGGAGGCGTCATTGACAAGCATGAAGAAGAAGTTGTCCGAGCCCTCCGCAGAGTAATCCAAGCTATCGCTGGTAAGCTGGGACATAGCATGGAAAAGATGCGCAAACCTCACGCATTCCTACAGGTAGTTTTGTGGATTCTAGCAAAGCATCGGAAGACCTCCGTGCCTTCGCTTCCATGAACGAAGTCAGGTTATACAAGGCATTCCGAAGCTGCATCGACCCAAAGTCTGATCTAAAGGTCTTAGCCAAATCCCAGGTAGAGCTGATGCCTCGATCCTGATTTCCTTGATCTCACGATATTCTTAACAGAGCGAATTCCTCAGACGGGTCGAGCAGACTCTGCCATCGTGCCTTATCACTGTGACTCACGTTCTCCGTCGAGCCAGCCCGTGGATTCTCAACCAATCATCTGTACCGACACTAGTCAAGTGCCTGCAAAAGGTCGACTCCCACTCAGAACAGGCTCGGCGAGCGGATCGGGCTCGGATGCTGCTGTCTTACATTTCCAAATATTGCCCCGTTATGCACAGCGCCCATGCAACTGAGCTTTCGAAGGCTCTTGGAGAAACCAAAAACCACTCTCTCGTCGAAACAGCTTTGCAGGCTTTGTCTGCCGCTGTTAGAACGGATCCATCATTATTCCCAAGCGACAAGTACGTATCCGTCATTTGGACGTGTTTGCATAGTCTAATTGCTTGACCAGGCGTACAGTGGACCGTATCGCAAAGTTTGTAATGGAAGACAACCCTCGCCTCGCCAAGTTCGCTGCTCGAGCCCTCGCCCACAGTGGGACCAGAGTCGACCTATGCATGACCGTCTTCGATGTCTGTTTTCGAATACTCCAGTTAGCTCATACACATGCTAATGCCCCTCTCATTCACACAGCGGGTAGTCCAGTCCCTCCCTTCAGCCACTGGAGGCTCCTTAGTATCCCACTTGGCTGCCATCGCGGAATTCGCGCAGTCAATCCAGCGAGTCTTTGAAACCCGGAGCCAGGTCATTACAACACACTTAGTTCAACTCCTGATGAGAGAAACGGCATCTGAAGAGGTGAGACAATCCCTACTGCTACCTTGTATATCCCTCCTAATACTTGAGACCTTCAGAATGACGACAATTCGCCCGATTGGGTTGACGAGAATCAGTTAGACTACATCACCAGAGCCAAACTTTTAAGCATCAAAGTTTTCAGAAACCGTTGTCTTTTTTACGTCGAACCTCGAGCCGATACGACTTCCGCACATGAGGTGCTAGCTCCCGTTTTAAAGATGCTCTGGACCATTTTGGAGAATGGGGGAGCGACGACCCCTGATTCAACAGACAAGTAAGTTGCCATTAGAGCTCGAATGCCTAATATTGACACATTTCGGATGGTCTTAGAGCGGCCGTAAAGGCCCACTTGCGTCTGCAGGCATCTGTTGCTCTTCTCAAGCTTTCGCAAAACGACCTGTACTGCAAAATAATAACGGCGAATCTGCCGGTCCTAGCGGTTGTTGTGCAGGTACCACCCTTTACAACATCGATAACATAGCAATAGCGCTCAGGGCTTCTTGACAGGACCCTTCCTTCCATGTTCGATACGCGTTCCTCGGCAAGCTCGTCAAATATCTCCAAGCTCGGAAATTGGACCCCCGTTTCAACGCTGTGCTGTTCTTAACGGCGCATGACCCCGAGAGAGACATTCGCGACAAGGTTAGTTAGGTGTGACATGTTTATCCAGCTTGCATTGATGTAATCTCTACAGGCCCGCATCTACGTCCAAGTGATCTCTCACCGTTCACCTGGTAAGCGCAGGTATTTATCGACTTGCGGAAACCACTGACTGTTTCTCTCAGAGATCAAATCCTCTAATTTCGAGTTGGTTTTCGTCCGGCTCCTTCACCTATTAGCACATCATCCAGATTTCTCCAATGATGCTGAGGGCCTCAAGGATATGGCAAAGTGCGTGTGTGTCTTTGTGATTGCCATCATTCCTAACATTACCTTCCAAGATATATCGAATTCTTTACCAACCTGGTTGCATCATCCGACAACATTTCTCTTCTCTACCATTTGGCCTCCAAACTCAAGACCGTCCAAGATACAGAAGATGATCCGTTCACAGAGGTGGGTCCATTGGACCATTTCGGGATGAGTATCGACTGAAGGAAATCCCAATAGAATCTCTACGTCATCAGCGAGCTAGCGCAGTACATTATAAAAGCATATGCTCAGTCTCAATCATGGCCACTCCCGACATTTCCGGGCAAGGTCAAGTTACCTGTCGACATTTTCAAGCGCCATGAGAGTGCTGAAGGAGCCACTGCGGTGCGGACTACCTCAGCATACTTCTTTTCAGCTTACGCGTTGCTGAAGTACCTTCTAGGCTGTCAAACGGACTTATATCGGTCAAGATACCCTAGCCGAGCTGAATGGTGTTGGAAAGGCTTGGAAATCCCCAAACCCGAAGGTCAGTTCTCCCATCGTGCTTGTCAGCACATACTCATTCCAGCTCTTTAGGCGGACTTGGATAAGTCTTCTCGCAAACGTAAGGACGCAGGCGCGAAGAGCACGAGTGATGTCCGATCCAAGTGAGTCCTTCGCGCCAACTCTGGTGGGATATTATTCATTTGAACGACACGCAATTAGACGGAGACGAAAGACAGCCGAGTCAGACACGTCAGGCGATGAGAGCGAGTCCGATCAAGATACAGGTGGCGCGTACCGGGGCGTTAAATCTAAGCGATCTAACGCGGAGGAAGGTGGGGAGACTCCATTAAGGAGGAGCAACAGGTAGGGACTAGCTGCCTCTTACCGTTCCCTGTTAACCCCCTCTATTTTCCCACACAGACGGAAAACTGGGTCAACATGATCGAAACCCTTTATGAGCTCTCTCCATAATTTATCTGTTTTCGTGCTAGTACCGCTGTTTTGCTGTCTCCGAACTTTGTAACTTTCTGAATACCACCGCCATCGTATCTACATTTCTAGTCCTACGAGTAACGACAAGGGAAATGTGTGAGGTTCGCTCACGAACTGAACTACTCGTGACCAGGCTCTTCTGGAGGGGGCGGCTTGGCTTGCAAATCGGTGCGAATACTGGCTTTCTCCGACTCGGTTTTGAACACGGTAGAAAGGGGAAATCGCTTGACCATGGCTTGCCTGAACTCCTCGGATCGAGCCGAATTGGCTACATTCTGGAGAAACTCCAGCGCGCCCAGTGCAACCTACGATACTCGCCGATGAGATGGACGGACCCTAAACGGAGAGCAAGCTTACCTCGATTGATAGTTGGATTTCGGGACGCGCCAGCTGCAGCAAGGACTCCTCCACATCGGATATGACAGCCTGCCCCTTAATAACCCAAAGCGAGCGGCAGTAACTAAACGCAGCAGCAGCCGAGCCAGGATTCTTCTGAAGGAACAGTGTATTTAGTTCCTCCAAAGGAACGTCTGGCGGAGTCAGTCCATCCAAGGCCTTGGCAAGCACAACACGAGAACGATCAGAGAGACTAGTGCTTGCGGCTGAAACGGATTTGCGGAATGAGAACCGATCTTAATGGTAAACGAAAGACATACGGCTAGTCTTGAGAAGGACCACGCGGTAATGTAGTTCTGGATCGTCGGCTCGCACATTCTGTATGGCCCGGAGTGCTCGAATCGCTTGAAGGTATTTGCCTAACCGAGAAAAGAATCTGCTCAATGTTTGCTTTAACAAATTGACTTCGAGGACATACCCCGCCTCAAAGCAAGGTCGAAGCTCGTTGTCCAGACACGAATGTCTAATGGCAGAAGTTCTTCCAAAGGACGAACAAGTTTCGTTGCTTCTTCCAGAGGCTTTTTGGCGTTTAGAAGCTTTAGGCCGTCGGGGTCATCATCGACTGGAGCTGCCGGAGCTGCTTCTTTGTCCTCGTTCGCCTGAGCTGGGACTTGAGCGGAGGTACTGTCAACGACGAACCAGACCTTGGTACGACTGTAATACCTTGAGCTTTCTTCTCCTTCTCAGCCTTTTTGGCCTTTTTCTTTCCCTTCTTTTGACTGTCTCCGACGGCAGCTTTCCCGCGTGTGAGGAACAGTGCGTACAAGGACAAGGCGAATACATACATGTGGCTGCTCCGATCACTTTCGCGCCTCCGTCGTAAATGCGAATGTATATCTAAGGTTGTCCACGTAAGCACTAACCTCTTGAGCCAATGGTCTAGCCTATCCTCACCTCAGCCGCGGCCAATGCTGATTCGACGTATGCAGGATGTGACCGGAGGGTGTCCTCAAATCGAAGGAGCCTGGAAAGCGAACCCATATTTGAATCTGTCTTAGAAGAGATGGTATTTGACAAACCCATGGTACGCGTTGAGAGTGTGACGACGCAGACAGTAGGAGTGAAAGTCATATTGATCGTCTTCGAAATCGCTGAAGGTCTGATGATAACTCGTCACGATAAACTTCAAACCTGAACAAAATTGGGTATCATATACCTTTTCTACTGCCCGATAACGTTTCAAAGCGAGCGAAAGCTTTCCGACGCTGCGGTACGCCCGACCTTCTTCTAAGAGGTACAGTAGAGACTGCATCTCTTCCAGGTCAGCCCCAGGGCTAGGAGCGTCTTTCTAGATCAAGCAAGGATGGGTAGAGGGGAGTGAGACGGAAGGGTATGGATGGGGCTAACCTTTGTGAAGAGACCGAGAACAGAGTTCGCCTGCTCTATCAGACCGTCTCGGAGTAGGTATTTGGCACTTTTCGTGTTGAGGAACCTATCTTGGAAGTCAAGCATTCTCGCGTCTTCCATTGTTTGAGATGCACCGATCGGGTCTCCGCAACGTTTGAGAATCCTAGCCTTTATCATGTATAGCTCGGGGAGCGTTGGGGTATGTTCAAGCGCTGTGTTGATGAAATGGAGCGCAGTCTCGGGCTTTGTTGGAGAAACGTGGGAATGGTGTTGAGCGAGGAAGTAGAGCGACCAGACGTAGGTAGTTGGGTCATACTCAGCTAAGGATGGAAGCATAGCGGTCAAATTTGGGATCAGACGAGGATCGCCGGCTCCTTACCACTTGAGGTCGATGGGCTTGCTAAAGCCTCACCTAGGCGAGACGAAAAATGAAGGACAAGCTCGCCGATGACGTCTTGCTTATTTGTGTCACGATATAGCGCTTTAACGTCAGAGAAGAGCGACGGAACGCCCCGAACGAGGCCTGTTTGGAGGTACGCCCCCGCCATGGACCTAAAGATATCACCTGCGTAATGTAGTGGATCAATGGAGAGCCGGGACACTTAGTGAACAGGCTTACCGGATGCAATATCGAGGGCCAGTCGTCGGGGACTGGTCGCTTTCGGCAGCGCTTCGGAGAGCGCTTGGAATAGCTCCAGAGCTTTTGGACGAGTTTCGTCGGAAATATTTTCTACAGCGAAAATCAGCAGGTGTAACCAGATTGTCAGATTTGGTAATTTTACGAGCCTAAATCAATGCCTTTAGCAAGGAAGTAGCCTTGATAGTACTCAAATGACTCTGGACTCTGAACAAGAAGACAGTCGTATGCCTCCGCCGCTTCGTTTGAACGACCCAGCTTCTGGAGGAGGCGAGCTGCAGACCGTTGAACGATGCATTGTTAGAACCTGTCAAAGGTCTTCGGAGAGCTCACCTTTGATGGTCAGGATCGCTGATTTATCCACAATGCTACGATCCTTTGCGTAACTCTCGAGTAGTTGCAGAGCATCCGCGTAGTCTCCAGTTTCTTCGGTCAGAGTAACATAATATGTCAATAGCTCCGAGAATTCAAAGTCGTAGTCTGGAACACCCTGGGCATAAAAGGAAGTGGGTCTGTCAGTCTTGGTCAGCCCTTCAAAGCGAAGCCCGTTGACAGAGTATCTACTGACCTTGACGGTCTTTAGATATTGTTGCAAGACAGTCCTAGCTTCTGAGAGTTTATTGTTGAGATGGTAGGCAACAGTCAAACCAACCCATCCAAGCCGGACATTGGGGCGCAACTTCAGAAGAGCCAAACGCGTCTCCTGCAAGGGTTCGTATTGCCGGAGCTGAACTTGCAATTGGGCGGAATCTCGGAGTATGTTGATGTTATCCTGGAAACCGTTATGTGCACCTCAGTACGTTACGCGGCGCTTGTTCGTCCGACCGACCTTGTCAAACTTGAGTGCTTGGAGGTAACACTTCAAAGCTTCCTCGTAGTTGCGGTCGGCTTTGTGCACAATGCCAAATACATGCCAACATATGTGAGAGTCGATGTCAAGGGTGATGCCAGCCTTCACGAGCTGGATACCCTCTTCTTTCCGGTTAAGATTGGTCAATACCAAGCCTTTCATGGATGTTGTTTCTGAAGCGGGCGTTTCAGACGAGAAACACCGTAGGTGCACCGTCTAGACGAACCTCCATGCTTTGGAGCTTTTTTGAGTATCTGGTCGGCGACTTTCAGGGCCTTCTTGTATTGCCTCGTCTCGTATAATTGCTAATGCCGACTCAGATCTAGATAAGTCACTGGCGGTGTTAAAAGTGATGACCTTACAAGGAGAGACTTGAAGAGAGCAGTCTCCTTTGCAGGGAGCGCTCGTTTTGAGGACAAGGCCATGGCCGATGAACGGCTGTCGAGATCGACGAAATGCGACGAATGATTTGGTTTGGTCCGAATTAGGATTTCCAGGAACCCGAAATCTCCGTCTGTGCTCACCCGAAAATGTCGCCGCCACCAAACACCCATGCAGGCGAGGAAGAGCCACGTCGAATTCACAGAGCAGATGCAGCCAAAGGGATAACAATAGCCGTTGTAGGTACAAAACTTGATACCAGGTTCGCTTTGACTGAATTTTGTCCCCAGGCAGCTATTTCCGTTGGGTTGTGCATTCCACTTTACTTTGCTCGTCGCAGCTCCCGTGCTTCTCTTCCATCAGCACCATCGCCTGCGACTGAGAACATGGCACCAGTGCGTAAGATATCACCTGCGGATCTTTTATCTGGGAAGGCTCGTCCAGCTCGCCCGTTTTCGCCGTCGTCGCCAGCTTCCGCAGCGGATCTCCCATTCAACTCTTCAGCAGCCGTGGACGAAACTTTTAACCCCGCCTTCTACACCTTTGGCGCATTTGGAGCTGCGACTGCGGCTGTCTGGGCATCTGCCGCCCTGGGAGTTTTCGCCGTACATCGCATAACTGGGGCATCGTCTGTGAGTTCCGTTCAGTGCAACCAGCCCATCACGTCCTAACCCTTCTCAGCTCGAGGATTTTTCCTTTGTTGTTCGTGACCAAATCTATCGGACATTTCCGGGCCTGAATGAAAAGCTGTACGGAGATGTAGGATCCGCTCCACCAGAATCCCGTTGGTCTTGGGATGATGCGGAGAGACGTCTCGAGATAGCGTATGAAGAAGGGGGGCTTTCTAAATGGGCCACTCAAGCGCAGGAGGAGATGAACGCAGAAGCAGCATCACAGTCAATTGCCCCAAGCTCTCGATGATCACTTGTAAGTATCCACCTTTAGCGGTGCAAAGGTTAACGGTTGAAGCTGACCGCTTCCGAGGCCATGTAACCTACCTTGCAGACATAGCATATGGCAGTTTCTTTCTTTTCGGGTCGCCTGTACATGAAAAGACTGGCGTTGGGGTTGATCAGATCACATTTTTCAACCTATACACACCCTGAATCGCAGTCAAACAGCATTGATAATTTTAGAGGCAAGTCCGAGCTTGGTTAAATATACGGAAAATTAAGTGGCACGTCGAGAAACCGAAATAAGTATGCGAAGGTCAAAATACAAAATGCGAAGGCAAAACCAGTCAGGGAGCGAGCGTAAACGAAAGTAAGATTTAATACGACTGTAAGAAATTCGATACCAGAGTAACGGCAGGTTGTTGAGTCTTATCGTGGCCAGTTCCCTTGGCCACGGCGATCTTCCTCCAGCTCAAACGACTTGCCTCGCGGGGAAACGATTTCAAATTGCGATAATCGCGGGGTGAGCGGGGACCCGCTATCCATACTTGGGCGGTACGTCGTTTCTTCGGCATCAAACGAGGTTCTGGACGACGCGCTGCGGGGGAACGCGGATGGGGAAAGCTTTTGCCCTCCAGTTTGCAGCATCGAAGGATTCTCGAGCGTAGCCTCGACCTGGAGGGGCTCCTGGGCTGGTGGTGATGCGCGCGCGCCTTTGAGTATGGAGCGCGTTTTGTTTGCGGTGGGGTTAGGTGCTGGAGGTGGTGCTCGTGCAGCTTGAGAGTCTTGATATCGTGGTTGTTGGTACGTGTTAGGAGATATGGCACGGAAAGTAGGATACGGCGACTGCTGGTCAAAGAAGAATGGATCTTGACCAGAATCTGGTCTCTCCGGTCTGAGCTCCTGTCGCAATCCAGCAGGCTGGGCGGAAGGGTTGGTTTGAGGCAAAGGTGGAGGGTGATCCTCCCTCCCTGCATTCCTTGCAGCACCCTGCTTGGCCCCAGCGCTGAGCCTCGCACTAGCCTGGGCGGCAGCCCCGCTCTTTCGCCATAATTTTCGCAGACTGCGACCAACAACGGAGGTGCCCCTCCCGTTCTCCTCTGACACCGTGGAATCAGCTGAAAAGCGACTGCTACTCTTCGGAGAAGAGACCGAAGAAATCCTCTGGGCGATTGGAATTGGAGGCATCGTAGTTAGGACGCTTAACGGTGGTGTTGATTCCGCAGGAAGGCCGTCTTTGTTGGCAGGGGTCGGTGGGCGGTATTTCCGAGATGCGGCTAACTGCTCTTCCTCGGCTTGCAAGTGACTTCGCACACGCGTCTCTTCAGACATGGCGGTCTGAGAGTTTTGTTCTGTTCGGGTCGACATGCTCGAGTTTGGGGACGAGTTGAACGCTGGGGAAGCTTTTTCAAACGGTACGGCAGGCCAGTGAGGCGAGGCGTTTCTACTGCTGTTGGACGGAGTATAACTATCAACGTCTTTTTAGCTATCGGCCCGGGCAAGCGAGTCTTGATAACTTACCCTGCAGCTAACTTGTGCGCCAATTCGACGCCCAGGGCTTCTGAGCGGAATCTCGGACCGTTGACACCGTTCAAAGAGTGTACTGGAGTACCGCTACGCGATCGGCCAGCCGGAGACCTTTCGGTAACGAGAGGGGTGGATAGTTCTCTCGGCGAAAGCGAGGATATCGACTGCAGAGCGCAGTGTAGCGGTCAGCAAACGCGATTCATGGGCCAGAAAAGTATTATGCTACGCACTCTTTCCAATTCATCTAGTTGCTTCTTCATCTCTTTTTCCTGTGCATATTCATCTCCGTACTCGCCACCATCGGAACTGATGGTGCTATTTCTCTGAGGTTGAGGAGTGGATGGATCGTCCGTAAACGCCGTGTCCAGTTTCAGACTATGTCTGCCAGGAGGGGTAGGTTGAAGGCCCTCCAGAATTGAGGGAATCTTGTCAGATGGGCCTAAAATCAAAGGCGCGGGCCTTCTACTTCGGCTCGACTCCATCGAGGTTGTAGACTCGGGTGAAGCCAGATATTCAGGTTCCGCAGAGTCTTGCTCATGTTCGTCCAAGATGATGGGACTACGTAAAACAGATACGGGAGCTTGGTCCAGTGCAGTTATGGATGGAGCCGAGATCTCCGGCTCAAACGACGGGTCTTCGGTTGGCAACTTGACCGCAAGATCCGACTGCTGTTGTTTGGCATTGAGAAGGTCCAAAACCTCTTGGAAATCGTCTGCAGTGCTATCGGGGAGTGGAAGCTCCTCGGTGAAGTCGCTGTCTTCTGACGTCCTGCCGAGATAGCCTGCACGGTCAGGGTGGATCCTTGATTCAGACATTGGCGAGCCAGTGGTGTCGTCCATCATTTCCGTACGGATGCCTGACCATGTGTCCCCGTCCGATGGGAAAACGTCACCGAGTGGATCTCGTCGGTCGTGCAGTTGGGCTTCTTGATCGCTTGGGACGTCGCCATCTTCCGAGAGGCTGCTTGGGGACGGGTCCTCGTCGAATGGGCCTTCATTGTCGGACAGGCGGTTATCTTCGTCCTCTTCCTTCTCCAACGAGTCGTCAGCCAAAGGCTCATACCCGACAGCGCCAGCTACCCCGCTCTGATCATCCGAGGCCGAACCGGGTCCATCGCCATCTTCTCCCTTTTCGTGTTCTTGCCCACCAAGGAGCAATGAATTTCGGGGCATCCCATCTTGGTCTTCCTCGTCAATATCCGAACTCAGGCTCGTGCTGGATCGAGAGTTTGAGCTATTTCCTCCAAAGAATCCAGCTGAAGCCGGAGTGAGGAGATTCGACGAGGGTTGGGCAGCTTCAACATCCAAGTGGGGAGAGACGGGTAGTAGAGGGGAAGGGGGCAACTTGCGGTTGGGAGACTTGCCCGTTGTTGAACCGACGATGGGCGGAATAGTCCCCAATTGAAGCGGTATCAAGGGAGAGCGGTTCCCGCCCTCCGCGCCGTCCGAGTCTTTAATTGCTCTGCCTACAGTAGATGCGGTCCGAGTTCGAGGACGTTTTGCCCAATTATCATACCAAGTTGCTTTAGTTCGGTCGATATCAAATTCAATCTTGCCGACGATAGGGAGCGAAGGAAGGAGCGGAGACACCGCCGACGTCGTAGTTTTGATGGAACTCGCGCTGGGTGACTCTGAGCGCATCGTTTCGGACCTCGTGTGTGAAAAGAATGGCGAGCTTGCTCTTTGAGCGGCCTCTTGTTGAAGCTGTTCCGTCAGGAGCGGGCGGAGGGTAGCCGATCGCGGAGGATTCATAGCGAGTTGAGGGGACGGTTCCCCTGAACTAGCTGGCAAGCTGCCGACAGATTCGGCAGGGCTTGAATCCCCGTTTGCGAGATCTGACGGTGCGGAACTGCTGGGTGGCAGCCCGGGGGTTGGTGCAGGGGAAGGCGAAGGCGAAAAAGCCTGCCTCTGCAAAGCCATTGTCCGTTCAAACGTCTCCCTTTCCGCTCTGAGCATCCCGGTCCAAAGTAATCTCCATGCATCATCTCCAATTCTAGGTCCGAGCCACTCCTCCCCAATGGATTGTCCTCCGTCACCTAACACGTCGTGTTTGATGTCCAAAAGGTAGACGACCAAGCCTTGCGTTGATGGTAACGAATACTCCCTCGCAATTGCGTTCAATTGAGAAGATAACGTTGCGTGCAGGGGTAAAAGGGAACCACGTCGGAACTGATTTGCGAGCCCAGCATTACCGACAAGTTCTGCACCGAGATGCGATGGGGGAACGATGTAGAGCAGGAACCTAGTCGCCGTGTTGACAACTCCTCGTTGGTTTATTCGATTTGAGTTGGCTGACGATGGTCTCCGAATGGTGGAAGGCGACGACAAGGCACCGTTAATTGAGCGAGGGACGGATGGGGACCTCTCTCCAGCGGCTCCTCCAATGGGCGTCGGTACCTGGACACCCAACGCGTTTGCAATCCGTATGAGATGATTCGCACTCAGTGGCTTCTTGGGAATAAACTTTGGACTCGGACTTGGTGGTATGATGGCTGCAAGGGAAGGTAATGATGCGGTGTTTTCCTTCGCGGGGGGACTGAAAGGCGGGCTCGTCGATGGTGGTGAGGTCTGCGACCCAAGCCCACCCGGTTTCATATAAACCGACGTCCTCTTGTTGGTAGTCGCGGTAGGAGTCCCTAGTCCTCCCATCCCTGCTTCGAGGTCAGGCCTCCATCCCGGATACCGCGGTGCCCTGGCTATGCTGAAGCTGGGCGCTGGCACGAATCCTTTTGGCGGCTCGAGCGAAGACGTCATGTAAGGGAGCGCAGTGGAGGTGACATCGGGCGAGCTGGCTGCGGTTTCTGTTGCCAAAGACGATGAAGCCTGCGTTTGGTGGGAATGTGAGGACGAGGAAGGGATGGTGTTGGTGGGAGAGGAGGGCGTGCTGTCATCAATGTCGGCTGGAGGGGTTTGTGGACGTGCTGGCTGGGATTGTCTTGGAGAGCTAATTAGGGTGGATGTCGTGGCGGGCATGATCTAATGGTAGTGCCTAGGTAATGCAAGCGAGCGGACGGTGGTCAGCGAAAACGGGCTCGAGTGACAGCAGAGTAGGACCTGTTTTTCGGTTTCCACAACGCACAAGGAGCGAGGCGTGACTAAAAATCCGGCTTGCAAAGTCCTTCTAGGAGATTTCACCTAGAGCAAATAAGGCTCCAGCCTCTGGCCGAGAGTGCGTATGTAGATCTAAAGAATGCGAAAGAGGGATTATCTGGGCTGAAGTCGAATGAGCTGTGAGGCAGAAAAGCCAAGCCAGTTGGGATTGAAAGGGACGGGGCGAGAACAAACCGTGACAAGCATGGCCAAACTCAGCCTCCGGCGGCCCTCGCCGTTCGTTTGGCTGTCAGTGGAGATTTCATTCCTCCAAGTTACACGAGACTTGGTCGGAAGGTTATTTCACCAGCATAGCAATGGTTGCGTTATAGGCGAATATTATAGAAGCGAACAAACCAAGCACCAGCTCAAACGACAGACTGAGTAAGTTGAACGATGGAGAGTTCCGAAGTTGGCTCGTCTGCGCTGCTAAAGGCGTCATCCCCTTAGCTGCGGGGTCTGTTCTTCGACTTCAACGACCGCTCGCTTGGGAGTTCCTGCGAGACATCCTTGACGCGGTATTACCACACCACCTCCGAGAATGTACAGTAAGATGCATATAGTCCCACTGATTTGTACACGAGCCTCTCTCTGAACCTCGAAAGGCCGCGTCCCAAACATTTACTAGAGGGAGAAATCCCTTGCACTTGTGATGCTGAACTAACTGTCTACCCTATAGTTAGCTCGTAGTCTACAAAATTATGTGCCGGGGGTTTACAAAAGGGGTCAGGCTCGGACCGATTAGTGCGAGATGGACCCCTAGCAACCGCAATATCGCAACGGCCCTGAGGACTCATTACGCCACCGTCGCCGCCCATTGGGTGGATATTATTGGGCGCATATTGAGGCTCAAATGAGGTGATCCCTTGCATGGGGCAATTTCATTAATACGACCCAAGTGGTCATCTACCATAAGTTCTCTACCAACCTCGTAATACGGTGGGCTACCAATAAAATAGGAGACAAGGATGAAGATAAATAACATGCAGAAAAGAGCTACAAGGCGAGGAGGAAGAGGAGGAGAAGAAACACAGTGCGCGTCAAGGCACTAAGACAAAAAGAGGAGACCACGCGCAAAACAGCGCTACCAAATAGGGGAACGAAAGGAGAACACCACCCGCATTTCACTCAATGTGAACCACCCTTCAATCCAGCCAGAATGGTGGCAGCTTCCCATTCGACGATATCCATTCGCCTGTGAGGGTTCTCAATCTCGACGATTTCATCTTCCTCGTCCTGCTCGTCAACGATGATGGGTTCGTGGTGGACCCTGACTTCGGGCAGGCGATGAGACTCGGAGGCTGGGCTCTCAAAGTCGACGGCGGTACGATTGCTGGAGCCGTCTTCGCTTTCCATCTCGTCGTCGCTGTCGATGGGCTCGCGGTCCTCGTCGTAGTAGTATTCGGAGGTAGGATAGGGCGAGGGCAATCCGCCACGTGACGAGATTGGAGAACTCGCCGGCGGCGGAGATAGCCGAGCTGCGACGGGCCTTAATGCCAGCGGAAGGGGTCTACGGGAGGAGATAAAGGTCGTCGGGGGAGGAGGCAGCGGATGGGACCGGTAATAGGAAGATGGCGGAGGTTTGGAGACGGAGGAAGGAGGGGTTGGGAGAGGATGGTGGTGATGTGTTTCAGGAGGCGATGGAGGTTGAGCGGCGAGAGGTGAGGGAGAAGGCTCAAGATGCTGGGCGGTTCTTGAGCGGCCTTTCTTGACGTTGGCGCGCTCGTTCTGGAACCATATAGAGAGAGCTTTGAAGGACCTGATATAACGCGTCGTGGTTGAGCGTTTGAGGAGGGCGGGAGAGGGGGGGAGAGGCGATGAAAGGGCTTACATGCAAAGCTGATTTGCGAGAGCAAGCCTCTGCTCTTTGCTCGGATTCTCGTTCTCGGCAAAATGGGCTAGCAGGTGATTGAGTTGAGAGTTTGTGACTTTCTTGCCCTTGATGTATGGATACAACTCTCCCTGTGCTGTCCATGTGCTGGCGGGAGCCTTGAGGGGCTGATGAGATTGGGCGGGCAAAGGGGACAAAGCGCGGGGAGGAGATGCTGTTGATGAAGAGGCGTAATGAGATGAGCGATGAGAATAAGTTGAAGGTGAAGGGGATGAACGAGCGTTGGGGACTGGGAGTTGCAAAGAGTTGTTGCGATAGGGACTTGATCCGTCGCGGTGCTGTGAGTAAGGGAAGTACATGTCTGAAGGGACGCGAGGCATGGTGGAATGGAGGAGAGAGGGGAGGGAGAGGGGGAGGGGGGGAGGGAGGGAGGGAGGGAGTGAGTGTATGTATATAAACGTATAAAGGTTGAAAGACGCCGCAAACAAAGCGCAACGGACGAGCCCTTTGTTTTGGATTTGGACATTGTGTGAGAATTGAAAAATGAGCCAAATACTCTCTTTTAAATTCCATTCCAATTCATTTCAATTCAACCACGCTTGCTTGGCCATTCCATTGGGGGCGACGTAGCTGCAACACCGCCGTACTGCTAACTTTGTCCCGCCCCATGTACACATCAATAAACAAACTTTGGTCTTTGTTGTCACACATCGAACATCTTATCGCAGCCTCGTCGTCGCCACGTTTTTGGTTCCTTCGCGTTGGAGGGGCGTCCGGGGGATCTCGGTCATTCATTCGTCTAATTATATAATCACACGCAACAGTCATCGCCTCTCACCGCGTCCATGAATTTTCGCGTCTATTCGGCAGGCTCCAACGCCCGAGGACAGCTAGGGAACGGGACCATCGAAGACGCCTGTACATTCGCAGCTGCATGTCCATTCCCAAAGTCTGTGGATTCAATGTGGGCATCGGCATCTGACAATCTCCGACCCCTCGATTTGATTCCATGTGTTTCAAAGATCGCCACAGGAGCCAATCACTCTCTCGTCCTCTTCAATTCCACCGGCCATGTATACGGCGCTGGAGACAATTCGCGGGGGCAGCTCCTCACCACGTCCCCCGAGACCACATCCTTTGAGCGCGTCGACCTCGACTTGAAGCAAGGATACCAGGTGGTCGACGTTGCTGCCGGATGGGAGACGAGTTATTTCGTTCAAAGGCACCGACCTGTTGCGATCGGCGACCGGGTGAGTGTTCTCTCTTGGCGCACCCATCTCGAAATTGACCAGTCTCCCCTCCAACTCTATTCAATCTTTAATATCACTCAGGAACAAGGCGAGCTGGCCCCTTCACCACCGCCGGTCGAATCAGACCTGCTCGTTGCTATCGGCTCAAACGACTTTGGCGCACTCGGCGTACGCGGTATCGATCCTCCAGCTTCAGTCTCGGCCCTTCCAACGCCCAAGGGAAAGGAGAAGAAATCCATACCCTCGTCTCCAAGCTCATCGCAACAGCAAACTCTCTCATTCAACCATCTCCTTCCACGTGAAACAGAATCAACCTATAGAATATCAACCATCGCAACTGGTCTTAATCATATTATTCTCATTCTTGATGTCTATTCTAAAGACCGTCCTCCATCCCAACTCATTGTCGGCTGGGGATCTTGTCGCCATGGTCAACTTGGTCCCGCATCATCTTCCTTTTCCAATTCACCCGCAACCCTCAAGCCTGCTTTGAACCCGCCCAAATCTGCTTCTCAACAGCTCAAGCCCAAACCCAAACCCAAACCCAGGCAGCCAACTTCCAAATCCAACTTAACAACGCCTCAACCTCCTTCATTCATCCCAACCCCAACCGTACTCCAAGTGAAGAACCCCTCTCCCGTGAAGCAAGTAGCCGCAGGATCACAGCATACTGTCTTTTTGCACCAAGATGGCACCCTTACCACCTGGGGATCCCATCGAAAGAACCAGCTTCCTTCCACCCATCCTCCCCAGGTCCTCGACGTCGAATGCACCTGGAACGGAACCTATCTCGTTACCAACCCCTCTCGCCACCAAGGGTACAACCCAAACTGGAACGTCCTCGCTACTGGAAGCGGAGAAAAGGGCCAGCTAGGCAGGGCAGCCCCCTCCTCTTCATCATCAACGCCCTCTCCCTCCTCCTCAGCTCACACCCTATCCTCGTCTGACCTCCTCCCAGTCGACCTGCCTTCAACTTCTAACCTCCGAATCCGCAAGCTCGCCTGCGGCAGCGAGCACGTTTTGCTCCTCCTGGAGAACGAAACCGACGGAACCACCGACCTGTACGTTTGGGGCTGGAACGAGCATGGCAACCTCGGATTAAACAACAATCAAGACGTTTTCACTCCTTGTCGCTTACCTTGGACTGGGAGAGGAAGAATCGTGGACGTGTGGGCTGGATGCGGGACGAGCTGGCTAGTCGTTGAGGAGGACGATTGAGCTAGGGCTCGTCAGTGATATCTCTGATCATCGCAAAGCTACAGATCACGCTTTGTTGCAGTGCTTTTGTCCTATGCATGCCTGAGTGTGACCGCCCGCGACCGATTCCGTCATAAAGACCCTCCAGGCAAAGTTTGGAGACCGAGGACAAACCATGGCCTTTGTCACCAGCACACCCGCCCTCCTTGGCTATATCACATCACGTTCATCACCACAGCACCACCCCAGTCCACCGTTTTCTACAACATTGCTTCCAACTCTCATTCAACGTCCTCTCCCTTGTCGCGTCAACCCTCGACGGCCCTCCGAGCAATCAAACGCCCTCTCCAGCAGAAAGACCCAAAGTAAGTACTATGATTTCCTCTTCTCGCGTCCTCTGCTACTTATTGATGCTACGCATTGACAGATCCGCCGTCTCGGTTGATGAGCTCCCGGTCGAGATCCTCGGCGCGATTTCCCTCGAGGTCGTAACCAATCCTGCCAAAGGATCGACTCCTCGCTTGGAACAAAACACCATTCTAAGCGTAAGCCGACGCTGGCACGACATCATTCTCAACACTCCAGGAGCCTGGCGACACTTTTGTCGTCTTCTGGACGCGTCTGTGCTGCTGCCCGCGCTCCATCGCCCGGACCTCCGGGGCACGTCAAAGGGTGGCTTGGATTAGAGGAGGCCATACACAGACTTGGACGGGCAACGCTAAACCTTTACGCGGATCTCCCCATATCTATCACGGTGGACTTCTCTGGCGCTGAATTCCAACCTAATCTTCGAACCAACCTGGACTGAATCGCGCTTCGTTGGAAAACCGTTCAGCTACTTTGCAACCAAATGGTCATGGCAGTGTGGGAGTCCGGCGAAGTTTACGACCCACCGCCGGCGTTGTTCGCCAAAGACCTCGTCCAGCTCGCTTCGACGGTACCTCTTTCACGGTACTTGGAGGAATTGTCAGAGGGATACCCCGGAGAGCAGAAAATTTTCGGTCGCAGATGATGTCATCGCATCAGCGTTCCAAATATACCCCTGGGGATATGTGGGACGAGGCTACAACCCATCCCGAGAAGAGAGGGGCGTCGTCCGCGAACTTCACTTGCCATCCATTCGATCGATGCCTCTTCCAACCTCCCTCATATACTCTAATCTGGTCTCTCTCCACATCCTCGACAACCTATGCGACACTTGTCGCGACGACGGTGGTAACCAGATGTACGTCCTTGCTAGCCTGATCAATCTCTGCTCCAGGCTTCGGGAGCTCGGACTTCGTTGTGGTCACCATGAGCGTGAAGCAACGATGGATTGCCTAATAAGATTAAGCCTCGTCGTGCCGTCGTTTGCTATGTTCGGGCCTGTTCTCATGCCGGACCCAGGGGTCGCTTTCCACGCAGGAGTTCGCAGTCTCCTCATCTACGGCCCTACATTTCGATGTCCAGCTATCGACCACCACATTTTTCCTTGTGTCGAGGAGGTTACCGTGAAAGGGTGGGTGGACGATTGCCCTTGGGCGCCCTCCCTTCTATTTCCTCCGCTGGGAACGGGGAACAGACTTGTAATCATCCTGATCCCATGAGATCCATCATTTTAGTGCATATACTCCCCTAGGTAGTTTTGCTTGTCTAGACACACGCGATACCTACTGCATGTAAACCAAGACCCAAAAAATTGACCACCGAAGCGGTTCGATCTAGGATCAGGTTAAGATGTGTTGAGAATCCGGAAGGGCTTCCCCTGGAAACGATCAAGTTCCGTCGTTTGCACTCGATATTTATGAAATCCAAGTTGGGACAGTACCGTACAACAGGATGTGCTACTGAAACAGGCAAGAATCGAAAAGAAGTAGGCGTATAGAGTATAGGAGAGAATGAAAGCCATAGCCGGGGTCCATAAGATACAGACAGCAAGCCAACAGTCTAATCGTGTGATCGAAAAAGGGAAGAAGAAACGAAAAGAAAAGAAGGAACAGGTAAATGCGCGCGCGGGACGAATGGAGCGCTCTCAATCGTCGTCCTCGAGGGCTCGCTCAGTACCCAGAAGCGCCTTCCTTTCGGCCAAAATACGAGTATTCTCCTTTATCTCCAAGATGTTACGCTCTTTTTGCTCCTTTAAAAGGGCAACCTGTTTGCGGAGCCTCTCGATTTCTCGCTTCGCTTCGATGTGCTGTTGAAGTACGACCATTGCACGCATTTCAGCATGAAGCTTGGCGCTCAGCTGCTGAAAGAGATCATAGGTCGTAGGATGAGCGATATCACTTAACGGCGCGGGGACAGGTGGCGAAAGGACAGGAGATACTGGGGTGGCGGGTTCTGGGAGGACGAAGGTCTCGGATACAGTTGGTAAAATTGAAACTTGTGTCAAAGCGATGGGAGTCAATGGAGCTTGGGGGGTACCGCCAGATACAGGCTGGCCAAGGGGGCTATCAATTGTAAGCCCAAGAGCTTCCGCCGGTTTGCAGCCGTCGATCAGATACGTGGGTGGCGGAATACAGGGCTCCTCCCGGATCAACGGGATTCCAAAATCGGCGTCGGCAACGATGGGACTCAGAACAGCATCAAGAGAGGGCGGAGTTCCAGGTGGAGTCGTAGATCTCATAGAAGTTGCAGGACTTGAACAGTTGTTCGCGTCGAGTGTTGCAGGCGATGAAGCCACAGAGCCGTTGTTGTCATAAGGTCTGGTAGGCGCAGGGATGTCCAGGTCGAGATCATGATACCACTGTAGTAAAATGGGATATTCAGCTGTTTGACTGGGCCAAGTGGTGGCGAGCAACCATACCCAGGGTGTTTCCGCTGTCGTCTGGACCTGCTGCTGGGCGGAAGCGGACTGAACTGGCTCGGGTTCGGAGGACTCCGTAGACTGGTGAAGTGATTGTGAGCGAACACTAGCAGATGTTGGCAAGAATCCCCTACTCACCCGTCTGCCGCAAAAGATGGCCTTGATTCTGCTCATGATGCTGGGCGTGTGGAAGCTTTTCGCCCACTGCCTTGACTCGGACATGTTTGAACGCTGAGCCAAGGGATCAAGCTGGTATCGCGACGTCGTAACACGAAAAATGCCGCTTGAAGGTATGGTACAGCCGTCGAAGTCGACCGGTGCCGCTGGGGGCGGGAGGTGAGTGTTGGTGGTTTTCTTTGGAAAGGCGGGTTCCTTAAACGCCGTCGCGTCAGTCGAGTTTGTTATCCTCATAAATACAAACCGAGGCATCGACTTTCTGACCCACCTCAGCTTGCTAGCGCTCGTCAGCGGCGATCCTGAGACTCCTTATGCTATCAATGGTATGGAAATCACCGACCCTTTCATCGAGGTAACAGCCACGTTAGATATTCCGGTCAGCGGCCATCGTCACCGCCCTAAGCGTTTAGTCGACAGCCACAGATGTGGTCGGATCGTTGTCGAGATCCTGGCGCCCTCGTTTTTCAGGGGTTGTGTGATCACGTACTCACAGCGGCAAGCCAGGGATGATTGGAATCAAGACAAGGGCAAGCTATACCAGCTAACAATCTACTACATGCATAGAAACAAGGTGCAAAGTGATATTTAGTTACAATGCGGATTGCCACGAAAAGAAACAGAAGGAGAAGCAAGAAAACAAAAATTTTGAGGGGATGACCAAGAAATGATTCTGCGGAATGAAAAATGCTTTGTGAGAGGTGAGCGATGTTCATGTCGCGGATATCGAGGGGGTCGTCGAAAGGGTCATTTTGGTGGCATTCCCACAGAGGCATGAAGGAATTAAGCAGCGCCGCCGCATCGTTCGCTTGAATAGAAAAGATAATGAAGAATATGTAGAAAGTTAAACGGGAAAGGCTTTGCATGCATGGTGGGAGAGCCGGGATCGATGCCAGAGGTCGCCGCATCCCTTGAAGACCTGCCCGGAAATCCTTATCGGTTCGGCGTTCGAATGATCCCTTGGTGGAAGGGCAAGGCATGTCTTCTTCGTCCTGATGTGTGTCGGTGAAGCTCGCAGACGCACCGCATCTTGGGAGCTTCTTGCGATCCAGCCCTGAGCGCGATGCTTCGGCTCTGTCCACGGGGCCAGCGACGACCAGATGAAATCCATCCATCTGTTTTCGCCACCATTCAAAAAAGCGTTTCCAAGATTGAAGAGCGAGAGAAATCGAGATCGAAAGTTCATAAGAGGGGAAGCATAGTACGAAGCGAAGACGAGAACGAGAGTCTTGAGAGAGAGGCCAATTCTTGGAAGAGAGAGTCGATTTGGGTCCAAAGTAATGGAACAGAGTGGTGTTTGTTGACTAGCTGTACATTGTCGCCCCCGATGGCCTTTTGTTTACTGAGCGACTGTTGTTTCCTGTTGGCTCGGTCCTAGTGAGTCTGGTGCGCCAACCAGCATCTTTGGTGAAATGCCCGTCTCGATCCGAACCGACTGCGAGCCATCAGGATATGGACCCGCAGGTGACGGGGGTAATGGTGAATGCACTTGGAACGTTCGATCTCCATGACTGGGCGAGAGGTGCTGGCCGCCAGGTCCTAGCTGGGGAGTGGGCGTTGTCAGAAACTGGGACTGATGGTGACTTGGAGACGGCGCTTGCGATCCGAGAGGCGAATGGGCTAAGAACTGTGACTGATCCGCTGGCATTCCCCCTGGCTGAGTGAACGTCATTTGGGGAGCATATCCCATGGCCATTGACGAGGGATCATAGGCCGATGCCATAAAGTTCTGAGGGGGTACACCGAGTGAATGATGACCATAGTCCTCCTGGGGGAACGCGCCAGGTATCCTCGGCATAAGCGAAGGATCGCCTCCGTCGTGGCCAAGTGGGTAACCACCATGTGACGGGCCGACGTTGCCGTGCACGCCGTTCATCGACCCATGTGGAACGGGGTGTCCCTGAAGCCCGAGGTTGTGATCTCCGAATCCTGCACCTGCACCGGCAAACTGCATGTCTCCTGGATGGAAAGATGACGGGTCTTGGAAAGCCGAGTTGCTGAAGGTCGCTAATCCTTGGCTGGGCGAGTGGGGTTGGGAGCGCTGCTGTTGCCATTCTTCCATAGTTAGATGGGCCACATTGACATTAACGTTTGACGATGTGGCCGATCCAGGGTAAGAGGCAGAGGAAGAAGGATCTTCCGAAGAGAACATGGTTTGACCTTCTAGAGAATACAACGATTGGCGCGGTGCGAATGACGAGGCGGAGGAAGAGGGTGACGGCAAGGGATGGACTCCACCCGGAATGGAAACATTAAGATGGGGCACACCATTCATGTGTCCCTGAGAGGGGACAACAGGTAATGGGGGAGGGACCATCGTTGTAGTAACTTTCAATGGAGAAGTTGGCGTTGAAATGGGCATCGGGGGATAGTTAGCAGGTAGCGCGGTGGTATGAGAGGGTGCCGACATTGGGACAGGTGGCATACCGGGCGCTGAGGGACCATACTGGGAAGGAGTAACATGAGAACCAGTCCTGATGTGGCCAGGTCGGGGTTGAATCTGTGGACCGTGGTGAACGCCAGGAGCCGGAGGGGCAGAGTTGGGCCCAGCAGGTGCCTGTGGAGGCCCGGAAGCATCCGCAGATTGAGACGGGTCGCCCTCCAATCGCATGTTGGCGGCATTAAGATCCTCTTGGAAGTCGATTCCGAGGGCGTCTAGACGCTTCATAAGACGCTCGTTAAGGCTAAAGCCGCTTTAGTCAGAGAGAAGCGACTAATTTCCAAATCCGGAAAAAATGCTTACTCTTGGTACGCTTTCCGATCCAGAACCGCCTCGTCAAGTTTAACCCGAAGATCTCTCCGCTCATTCGTAAGCTTTTCGATCCAGCCTCGAGCTTGAGTCACCAACAAAACTTTGCTGGTCTTTTCGTTGGTTCCAGGGACTACCGTGCGCAGGTGTTCGTAGGCGCTCTTGAGCTGATCACGGCGTTTCTGCTCAGCATCCTGGCGTGACTTTTTGGCATCTTCCCTCCGGAGCTTTTGTGATCTATGAAGCGTAATGCGTGAGTATAGAGAGAGAGGCAAGGCAAATAAAGGATGCAGCGCACGTTGTATTTTCTTCCTCGTCGCTCATGGGTTGGTCTTCGTCGTCTTCATCTTCAACAGCAGCGTCCTTCTTCTTGCTCTTGCGTGACTTGCGGATGGCGATGGGCGACTGTAGGCTCATGCTCGCTGATGCATGCCCTCGCTTGTGTCGATGTACAAGACTGCTCCCAGCAGCCCCCGAGCCACCAGTGCTCGGGGTAGAATGTGTGCTGCTGGTCTCTCCAGATTCACGACTGCCGCGACGGCTGTGTGTGAGATGTGGAGGGGTGATTGGAGGGTATTCGAGAGCGGATGATGAATGGGGGAAGGATTTGTTGGATGAAGAGGCTGTTGGGGGATATGGTGCCGGTCGTATGGGTTGCATCGTGGTCGAGAACAGGTGGGATGAGATGAGGATTGGAGGAGAGGTGAAGAGAAGCGTGTCGTCAGTAAAGAGCCATTGTATGCGAGGGAAAAGCAGACAAGGACGACGGGCGGACAAGGACGGCGGGTTGTTGTAATTCCGACCGAGGCCGCACAACCAAACAAGGAACACAGGCGGATATAATGACACTGAGCGGATTAGCACTCACGAGACGTATCCTGCCCTCTGGGTGCGATATTGGGAGGCTGGTAGACCGAAGACTGGGGCCCAGTGACCATGGGCGGGTACTCTCCCTGGTTGGCTGCGAAGCGGCCCGAGGCGACGAACGGGTTGACACCAGGCGGGAGAAACTGTGCTCCATTGGTTCCGTGGTCCATTTAAGGCCAGATGGTGGGTGTCGTACGAGGTCGTGAAAAGTGCGTTACGGGGGACGTTATAGAGAGGAAGGGGATCGATGACTATGAACTGTCGGTGTCTCCGAGTGGGTGGGTGGAAAAAAAGCGATGGAAAAACAGCAAAGAAAAGCGGGTCGAGACGGCAGAAATAGATGGGTCGTAAAAGAGATCGCAGGACAAGACTAAGGACCTAGCAGAGCGTTGAGGGCCTGCTCTACGTATGGCTTCGCTGGAGGCCGAATTTTTGGGTGGGAAAGGCAGGAAGGGATGGAGGTGGAAGGGAACGGGTTTGACGATGCTGGTCGTTATACAAAGATGCGCAGAGTTTTGTGGGGCGTAAAAAGTCGTAAACAGCTTTCCTGCGAGCTTTTGGTCGTAAGTCGTGGCCTGTTTTGGGCAGCGGCGGCGGATGTCGCTGGGGATGGGGAGGCGGTTTGACGGCCTGTTGGAGGGGGAGGGTGGTAGACTGACCAATTCCCAAAGTCCTTCCGTCAAATAAGCCGAGAGAGACCCACTCCTTGCCACTCATCTCACTACATCCCCTCACTCCACCTACCGATCGTTCGCATCTCTCGCGATTCCACTCATAGCTTAGAAAATTCCATCCATCGCTGGGTCTTTATCGCTCGCCACTCACGGCGGATCATCGTCCGTCGTCCAAGTACACCCGTTCATACCGCACCTCCAGTTGTTGGACCGAGCTTTCCCGTCGTGGAAACAATCGCACCATCTCTCGCTGCACTCTCTTGGGAATCATCCTGCGCAAGGCCTGCGAGTCTCGTGTATTCTAGAGTTCCCAGCTGCGAGACCAGCTCTTCCTTGAAGACATTTGGGTCCTTCTCGCCACCGTTGTCGCTATTGCGTCTTCCCCGAATCCCTGTGTATCTTTTGAACCCCATTTCGCAAAGATCCATTTGGTTAATTCCAGCTCCGCAGTGCCCCAGAAGACGAAATAAACCGATTTAAGGATCCTCTGACATCTCCTGATGCCGTTCGGTCGCGAAACTTTGACAAGGGAGGGCGATCCCGTGTTTCCTGTGGCTCCCTTCAGCGTCTCATTCCTAGAAGCACCTCGGCGACTAGCTTTGCCATCACCAACTTTCGTCATTATCCGAAAGGAAGCGTCGTAATTCTCCCCAATAACCCGTAGATGGGCCGACTTCTGCTGTCACAATATTTCGGTGTTTGATACGCCAGGAGTCTTGCAGACGTCCATGTGGCCAATAAGTCGCCCTGAAGCCTCGAGGCGACAGTCGAGGCCAGTCTCTCGCGCCCCTTTCTCCGATCCCGCGACGTTGATAACCCATCTTGAAACGTCTATCTAAGCGATCCGACGCTGATAGTCCGGTGTCAACTCAGCCTTCACAACTCGAGGTGGGGTCCGTCCGGTGGATGTCGAACTAAGCGCCCGCTTCTTAAGAGCTTATTTCTAGCTTTTTTAGGCTTCTTATTGATTCATGTCCGGCTAAGTAGAATGAAAATGTCTGAGTCTTTGCCTCTAGGTGACTTGGTTCTGTGGGCTAAGCCTCTATCCCCGTCGTTGGTCTCCTTCGCTAAGCGGATCAAGCCGGTTCTTTGCAGCTCGTGAAGCCCTCTATCCACCCAGCTCAACCCGAGTCAACTGAAAGTGTTCGTACAAAGTGTCTATACCTATGCGAAAAATGGCGATGGCGCGTCTGCGACGAGACGGCGACGTCGCATCTGGCCCGGATACTTCTGCCTGTGGACGATTGGTTTACCGCTGGCCTTGGTATCTCTAACCAACCAAACTCGAATGCCAAGGGTGACTAAAGCACGTCTTACTCGTGAAACTATCATCGCCTTACAGTCCGTGAGTTAGACGCCCCTTGAGGCTTGGCAATCTCTCCCGGGACAAACCTCTCCGCCACCCAAAGCATGTTCTCTGGCCAACTTTGACTTGACAGATGAGGCAGTCCGCACTTTTCCACACCGGGATGCCTTTTCCGCGTGTTATTAGCGAGTTTTCTTCCATGTGATGGTGCCAAGGTCTACCCCAGTTCACATATCTATTTCTAACTTTTAGCCGGCCGCCGTGCGGAAAGACCCAGCCACCGGAAAGGGTTGAATGGGTCACCTGCAGGTAAACACGAACGCCGTATCATGGTTTGTCCGACGATCTCGTCTGAAATGCCGCTCCGTAAGCGCCGATTTCTAGCACAGGGAGGATGGGCGGACACCTATTCCTGAGGACTCTGCTGGACCATATCAAGCTTACACGGGAGCCCATGCGGATGTGTGATAAACATCTGCCTCGTCAGGTGCGTCTTGCAGTTGTCGACCGTTAGGGTCATCTTGTTTCGTTCTCCAAGCCCATGCCAAGAATCTGGCAACGATGGTCATTGAGCAGTATATTAAATATCATAAGCGAGCACAGTCTAAGATAGTCTAGTTAGCTCCTTGCCACAATGACAAATGGTCGGTATACGGGACGAATATTACGTCTAAACTGGTAGCTCTCTGATCCCCCTGTTTCAGAATCCTGACACAATTCAATTCAATTCATCCCACGTATTTTTCACATACTATCTCTGGAGAATTAACCCTCAGACATCCATATCAGTCAGTCAATTGGGGAAGACCGACTGTGCATCCCACGTGACCTAAGCCACAAATGGTGCGTCAGAACCCTCTCTCAAACCACCACCGCGGACCGGACTGCTAACGTCAGGTAACACCAACATACCTGCAGTCAGTGACAATACACATCTCATCATCAGTCTCACCTATCTTCGGTTAACATTCATCCGCAGAACTCTAAAGCATACGTTAGCCAAGCACAACGGCATTGCCCCTAGTATGCCGATTGAGGGCAAGTGAACTCTCACCCTTTAGACTAGCATTGGGTCTTTCGGACAAAGATTTTGACTTTCCAATATTTCCTTCTCCATACACAGAAACGGATATCGCCTTCACCGGATCTAACGGTGCCGAAGCCGAACGATTTATCAACCTCATCCGCCGCAGAGCTCGAGCTGAAGGCAAACTTCGAGACAAGGAATGGATATTAGATTTAGCAGTGAGCTCTTTAGAAGGGGAGGCACTACGGTGGCATTCCCGGCTCTCCCGGGAGGTGCGGAATGACTGGGACAAGCTTGAAGACGCATTGTTGGAACAATACCCACCTTCAAGCCCAACAAACGAGCCCAGTAGGCGAAGGTACGTCATTAATTCTATTAGCTGAGTGAGGGGCATTATTGTGACCACCTGTTCTCTCTCTCAAGTTCGTTCGATCCAACGCCTGCAGGAACACCGACAAGCGCGGCGGGGGCAGCGCCAGCGCCAGCTCCTGCCCCAATATCGGAGATCAGTCGTAGTTTTATGCAGCTCAACCTTGGTCCTCAAACAGGCTTGATCAAAGTCGTCGCGGATGACGCGTCGGTCAGCGGTTACCTGGCCCGCAGCATGGATCCACAATACGCCATCATGATAACTTGCGCAAACCCTGAAGATGCTCTGAAAGTTCAATTCTGGCCAGCCAGTTATCCTCATGGGATCGAAATTCTTGTGCGTCTTTGTCTTTCCATTCCCTTCGTGACCTGTCTGCTTACTCTGCGCTTCCTTTCCTGAAGAACTCTGCAACGCGTCTGACATGGATGGGCGCTACTCACTGGGACAACAGCGACGTTTCCTCTCAGCTTGGAAAAGGATCCAGAGCGTGAGTCATAATCGCCTGAATCCGTATTCTGACCCACTTACACTGCCCGGTCGCTGTCCAGATCTGCCGCCCTAACTACAACCAGCAGCCCAACTTCGACCGCATCATCCTCCTATATTGGAGCTAAAGGGCCGACGAAATCAGGAATATGGAATGTCTCGCCCTTCGATGGCTCCGTTAGCGCAAGCTGGGAAGCCGACGGCTGTGAGTTTCCCCAGTAGTTCATGCCGTCCCCGGCCTATTTATTCCTTCCCGCTCCCAGGTTCCTACAACCTTCAACTCGTCGCCATTATCTCGAAGAAACATCTATTTCTCGTGAGCAACTACGAAGCGTATTGCGCAAGTCGTCCAAAGGGTACCAGGTGCAAGGCGGTGAGCACCCTATCGGCTTGGCCTTTGTTTTTCAATCTGACGCAGTCTCCCAGCGGATGATCTTCGAACCAGCATAGACTTGGACACGCATCTCCCATCCGACTGTCCAATACTTTCGATTTTCAGCAGCCATACCCTTTCGTAGTCTGCAATGGATATATTTTCTTTGTTCCTACACAACGATCGTCGTCGAAACCAAAAACAGTGAAAAGACAAAGTTATCAAAGGGGAAAAAAAGGCAGGAACCAACGCGATGTAACGGGGGAACGAAGAGCGCTATGTAATGTACGTACGCGCAAGGCTGGAAGAACGGTATATCCATGCAGCCACGAAATAAAGGTACGGAGGAAGAAAAGTTTTAAAAATAGTGTAAAGGTAAAAAAGAAGATGAACAAGAATAGAAAACGACTGC
The DNA here is from genome assembly GCA_000827465.1 of Tulasnella calospora MUT 4182. NCBI lineage: Eukaryota > Fungi > Basidiomycota > Agaricomycetes > Cantharellales > Tulasnellaceae > Tulasnella > Tulasnella calospora. The sequence goes on along the minus strand of KN822990.1, from coordinate 167,736 downwards.
GCGTCGCCGATCGGCCTGCGTGTGAGCTTTAACCAGCGCCCAACGTGTGTGCGAAAAGGTCAATAATGAAAAGCTTGTCCTGCAAGCTGATGATTATTGTTTTTCACAACAACGAGATCCGAAACAACGTCGGCACACTCCAGGCGACCTTGGCACAGTTGCAAAAATAATAACTAACTAAAGAAAGGGTGGGTAAAGGGAGGGGGAAGGTTTGGGAAAACGAGCGGAAGATGGCAGCAGGGTAATAGTGTCCATCGATGAGGGGGTTGAGAAAAGGCAAGCAACAGGTAGAACATCACTTTACATCAACGAAGTTTGGGTAGAGGACAGGGTATTCCCACTCCAGCCTTCAGCATTACGGGGGTCGTTCCAGGTTCACCAAGGGTACCAAGGGGTTGTCTAGTACCTTGCACCATATTGACCCTGCTGCGCGCCGTACTGGCCCTGCTGCGCGGGGTAATGCTGGCCGTACGCATCGTAGCCGGCATACGCATCCTGACCATAGGCATCGTGCGAATACGCTGCGTTGCCGTACCCGTTGTCATACGCGTAAGGGGCAGCGGCGGGGGCAGGGGTGGCGGTGGCATGACCGACGCTGGGTCCACGTTGAAGGCCGGCTGGATCACTGCGGTTGGAGCCGTTGCTGTTGGTCCTTTGCAAATCGACGTATCCAGCGGCGGGAGCGGCGGGGTTGCCGTAGGCGTCGTATCCAGTGTTGTTGTAGTGAATAGGACCAGCAGTGAAGTCGTGGGCGTCGGGAGCATAAGATGCAGGGTGTTGATCGGCGAACATGTTTGCGTTGCCAGTAACATTGCGTCCCACGGCGTTATGATCAACGTCGCTGGAGTGGAAGGAACCGTGGCTTCCGCTTCGGCTGTGCTTCTCGGTCGCGCCATAGGTCTTTTCTCGCTCGGCACCAGGGATGCCGGATCCGGCAGTTGAACCCATGTCTGGACTCCACTCGATGGGGGCCATACGCTCCTCGAACTTGGCAGAGGGACCAAGCTTCCATTTGCGAATTAGAGTCCAGATGGCCGCGGCACCTCCAACACAGGATGCAATGACGACGATAGCGATGATGGTGTTTCGACCAAACGTGTTTGCAGAGGTGTTAGCCTCCTCGGCTGTGGCACTATCGGTGGGGAGATCTACAGTGACTTGAGCAGTGGCAACCTTGACGGTTCCAGATGCGGGCAGGATGGATGAGGGTGTTGAGGAGGATTGGGGGATGAGGTTGAGAGAAGGGCTGGGGGTAGTGGTGGTGGCGGCAGCAGTAGTTGTGGTAGTGGTAGTTGTGGTAGTAGTGGTTGTAGTAGTAGTTGATGAAACCACTACGGACGACGCTGAGGTCGTGGTTGTTACGGCTGCGGTGGTTGTGGTTGTGGCAATCTGTTGTGATGATTTTTTCGAGGCGCGTCAGAAACGGGAGACATCAAGACCAAACATCGTGGGAAGTCGACAACTAGACTGACCGTAGTGGAGGCTACAGAGGTAGTTGAAGAGGAACTTATACTCCCGGATGGGTTGGTGTTGCCCGTGTCTGTACCATCCTTGGTACCATCTTTGTTCCCGCCAAGGTTAAGACCACCTTGGCGGACCTTGACCATACGCTTCTTGCTAGAGTCGACGACTTGAACATGCTGGAGGCGCCTTGGAGCATTATGGTTAGCGTGTGAGAGAGCTGCTGATGGGTTGGGAGAGACGAAGAGAACGAGGAGACAGGCAAGGAGGAGAGAGTAGGATAGAGTTGAGCGAGCCATTGACTGCAGACAAGGAGAGACGGGTGTGAGGTGAGGGGGTAAGACGGCTGGTGAAAAGAGGGGACAAAGTATTAGTCTCGACTGTCGCGGTGTTGGTCGACGACGCACGAGGTTTGGAGGAATACTGCACTGCTTATTCCTCTTGCTCTTGGCTACTCTTGAGAGTGTCTAAGAGATGTAGATATCTGAAGGGAGAGGAAGAGAAAAAGAGTGTATCGGTCGTGGAGAGAAGAAGAGGACGAGAGTGATGTGGATATGGGAGAACCGGCGCTGGCGGGATGCGACGGGGAAGCGGGCGCACAGACTTTACTCGCAACGGCACCCCGGACACCCCTCAAGCCGCCCACTCCCCGGTCACCCCTCCCCCGAACTCCCCGCCTCCCGCTCGTTCCTTACCCCGACTTCCAGAGCGACTCGTTGCAACAAAATACGAAGCCCCAGCACGATTCGGCGCGTCATTCAGCCGGTTCTCATCGTCGATTCGAGTCCACGTCGACGGCTTTCCGTCGATGTTGATGTGTTGTTCCCATTCAGGCCATAATCCCTCTGGTAGGTTTAAGGGACATGGCATGGGCGCACGACGAGGGCCCATATGTACACGTAACCAGCCACACGATTCTCCCGCCGTTGACAACGCACGCGCCACCCTTGAGCAAATCTATATTGGGAGCGTATCGATTGCCATTGCAAGGCGATTCCGCCAGCGATAAGCTTGCAGGGAGGAATGAAAAGGAAAATCAACGAGCGACATGATGCTACAGTAGCATTTGAAAGATAGAATGGGGATAACGACAAAGCGAGTCCGTGCAAGTAACCCAAATCCAAAAAGCATTAGAATCAGAAGACACCCAGCCACTTCTTTCTCCGAGGTCCATCCTCGCGCTCCATCGCGGCATCGTTGTTCCTGATCGTCTTCAAGAACACAGACTCTAATGATAAGCGTTCGACCGCATACTCGGGCATGTCCTGGCTGCTCAGCGCACTAAATAGCGCAGACAACGTCCGACCGTCAGACACCGGCACCTCCCATCGAGTCGCGACATCATCCGCTGGCCGGCAGTCAGGGAACAGGTTGCTCAGGACTACCTGAGCACGTTGGCGCGCTTCCAGAGTTTGACAGCTCACGTGCACTTCGTACATTGGGTGCCGCGAAACCAGGTCCTCGACCGTGCCGATGGCTACGGCAAGATATTTTCGTAAGGAAGCGCGAAGGAAGAATCGTGTAGCAAAAAATACCCACCAAGTAATCGACCAGATATAATGGCAACCCGATTGGACAGGTACGCCGCTTCTTCCATCGAATGCGTTGTGATCAACACAGCCTTTCCGACAGACAGTTGCTTCAACGTCGCCCACATATGCCGCTTTGTAGCCGGGTCAATACCGGTCGAGTATTCGTCGATAAGCAACACGCTTGGGTTCCCTGTACAACCAAGGATCCATTACTATGAGCTCGCCTACCGAATCACCACCATCCGTCCACTCACCCATGAGAGCGATAGCCAAAGACATCTTCCTCTGATTGCCTCCGCTCAACTTGCTGGCCAGCCGATCCCGATATTGAGCGAGCTCAGCCATGCGCAACAATGTGACTACATTCTGCTTCAACTCGAGCCCCCTCAGTCCTTTAAGCCTTCCGTAAATCTCCAAGTGTTCTCGGACAGTCAATTGAGGATCAATGGCCGTGAATTGAGGGCACAACCCAAGCCCGACTCGAGCACCGTTGGCGTCCTCGCGGATCGATACTCCGTTAACTCGGACGTCGCCTGTGTCGGGTTTGATACCTCCACCTGTCAACAGACGGCGAAATTAGCGTCAGTAGAAGCAAAGACGGGAGAAGACGATAGACACTAACGGATCATGTTAAAGGTCGTTGTCTTTCCAGCTCCATTAGGTCCCAGCAAGCCGACAGTCTCCCCTCCAACACCAAAAGTAACACCATCCACAGCCTTCACTTTGGATCTCGCAAACTGCTTCGAGATACCCAACACTCGAAGCGGATCGTTGTTCGAAGGGGCCAGAACGCGTTGTTTTTCCTCTGTGACATCGGGTGCCTGACGTGACGCTGCTGTGGAGTCGTCCTTCCCTGTTGCGGCCCGTCGGGATGAGAGTCGACTGGGCAGTGGGTATCCAGAGTCGATCCAAACGAGGAGAGAGAAAAGGATGACGATATAAAGGATGAAGTATAAGATGGGTCCGCCATAGAATTTCATTCCTGCCATGGAGGATCCGGTATAGTGCCCGAAGCCATCGCAACGTAAGGAAAATACGTTAAGGGAAACAAGGACAGAGCGGAACTGGGAAAGGGGATTGGAATTGCGTCAACGAGGGCAGTCTAAAGGAATAACGGAACCTTACCAAAGACGGTAGGGGTCCGAGAAGACCCATAACGAAGTCTATCGGAAGATGCGGGTCAGCTCGTCAGTCATTGGAAGCAAGGGAACTTTTACTGACGGACGATTAGTGTATCCCGAGACGAACTGGCCGGTGGAGCGTACGTCAACGTGAGGAGATACGCGGCGAGGTAGAGGATATAGCCAACGACCACATTGAAGACTGCAACGATGGCGAATGCCATCAAGGGGCTCGAGACTAGGATAAATACGGAGCGGAAGATTCGGTCAGGTCGGTATGCATCCACGAATCAAGATTTAGGCAACGTACGGAAAAGAGCAGCAAGGAACGAGAAAAGAGTTGCAGAGATCCCGTAGAGAACGAATAAGAACCACTAAAAATGGCAAATCCCGTTAGTTCGCTTTTGGTCCTAACCGTCTAACCCTACCCACCAGAAGACCAGTTTCCATAAACTGAGGATCATTCATGGTTCCAAATACCGCGATCGCAACCGTTGATCCGATGAGAATAATCGGCATCTCGGCGAGAAGGTGTCCCAGATGATGGGCGGCTGGAGTAAGACCGTTTCCAAGTTGCATTGCCTTGACGGTTGAGATCCTTTCTCGGGCGACATACAGAGCAGCGAAAGCAGGGAAGACAGCCTGAATAAAACGAGAAGGAGTGATCCCGTTGGTCAGAGATTAAATTGTGCAGTTCTGTATCGTAATTGGCTTACAACTCCGAGGCCAAAGAATCCTATCCATTTCAGGGCGTCGGCAGTTCCAGTGGGGAAATTCGCTATCCGAACCGAAGGTGTGAGCACGTTTCGGTGGTTTGGAAACCTCAGTATTCAGTCTCACCTGGGAACTCTGAGTACTGGGCGATGATCTTGGGACCCTTTGAATTTTCGATCTGATTCAACATGATGTTGCTGGCCAAGTTGAGCAATGCTGGGCCGGCCACCGAGTACGCTTCACTCTGGTAAGCAATCAACGCCTGCCTGCTGCTAGGATCCAACGACAGCCCTCCGGTCGAAATGTTCTTGTAGTTTGCGGCGATAAAGTCGTTGAATGTAACCCCGGACGGAATTGGGCCGACTTCAAAATCCGTGATGTTGCCGAGGTACGAAGTCAGGTCGAAAGGTGAGACGACTGTCGAGTAGGCTCCGAGATTGCCATTTCCGATGCCGTACATTCCCGCACTGGGAAGGTAAAGATTCTGAGTATAGTACCAGTCACTGTCCGCTTTGAGTGCACAACTTTCGTGTCGCTTGTTCATGTAGCGTAGGGGAATAATTGAAGCGCAGAGAAGGCAGGCCAAGGCAAGGATCGGTGGGAGGAAGCTTCGCCGGGCAACCATAAACCGTTTCAAGCAGATCACGAGCGCTTGCGAGAAAACGGATGTCTTGCGGCCGTCGGAGAGTGGTGAAGCTCTCACAGCATCGTTATCATCGTAATCCACAGGAGCCGCTCCAATGCTTGGCGTGAGCTTCTCGGATTCGCTGGTAATTTGTTTCTCGGATTCGCTGCTTTCCTTCTCCATCAAAATGAGGAAAACTTCTTCCAACGACGTTCCATGGGTATCGTAGGACTTGATGCCGAGATTATGCTTTTCGCTCTCAACGAGACCAAGCAAGCTTGACACGACCTTGGTATTTGCGGTTCCAAGCTGGAAAGAGATGCTCTTGTCGTTCGAGGTGTGAATTGCAGCTGCAGGTGCGATGGTCTTGACCCGATTCAAGATTGCTTGGCAATGTTCTGAGCGAGCTGATTCCGACGAGTGATTCTCAGCAAGCACCGTCTGAAGAACGTAACCATGACCAAGTTCCGATTTGAGGGCAACTGGAGGGCCATGCGCGAGGAGCTTGCCGGGTGCGGCTAGGATCGCAATTTCGTCACCGAGGAGGTCGGCTTCGTCGAGGAACTGGAGGAAAACCGACTTGGTTAGACGAACGAGCACCTAAGATCCTGCTTCTTACGTGAGTGGTGAAAATGATGGTCCGGGTTTCTCGTACAGCAATCAACGCTCTCCAGATGGCCCGTCGGGACAGGGGATCTACCCCTGAAGTCGCTTCATCAACCAATACAACTATGCGCACGGCAGATTAGCATCACGCTATACGGTTCAAAGTTAGGACGCACTGTTGGATCCACCCACGAGGCCAATGGCCAGCTGGAGCTTTCGCTTCTGGCCACCGGACATCTCTCCGCTTCTGGCATGCATCTTACGTGACAAATCGCAGTCGACGAGTAACTGTTCGAGGGCTTGCTTGGACTCTGAAGATCCCAAGGGACGCTTGATAGCACTCCAAAGTCTGACAGTCTGGTAGCATGTCAACTCTGGGAACAGAACGTTCTTCTGCGGGACGATGCCGATAGAGCCACGGGCGGGACGAGCGTCCGCTCCGCCAAATGTGATGGATCCGCACGTTGGAGAAATTATGTTGCCGATTATCCCATGCAGTGTAGACTTTCCGCTCCCGTTAGAACCTACGAAAAGATCGCTTAGCTAACGGTCGACGGGGAGCGGCCCACGAGGACACACCGAGGACGACATAGACGCCGTTACGAGGGATGGATAAGGAAAGATCCCGGATGGCAACCACTTCCTTCTTCTTACCCGGGTTCCAGATTTTGGAAAGGTTTTGAATGCGGATTGCGTACTGCGAGCCTTCTCCAGCTTGCGTGCTCGCGCTTCCGCCGCCTCTCCCGAAGAGCTGAGCGAAGAAACCTGGCTTCCGATTGAGAGATGGAGCCGGTTTCGGGTCGTACAAAAGACGCTCCAGCCAAAGCGCCAAGCATGGGTAGAGGAAGATGGAAATCTAGTTGAACGTAGGCATTCGGGTCAGATTCGGCACAAGACGAGCCTCGGCGCACTTACGATTGCGAAGAGCATCGGTATCCCAAGAGAAAACTCCGGAGAGTCGGGGTCAAACCAAACTTCGGTCGAATAGCCGTCCCGGACCGCATTAGCTAGTTGTTGTTCGTATACGGCCTCTTGCGCGAGTGCCCGGAGCGCGAAAACCAAGAACGATGGTGGTAAGAAAAGGGTAAAGAGCAAGGCTGCGAAAGACGAATGGCCGAATACCATGGCCAGGATGGCAGACACGAAGCCAATACCGGTGGTGCATATAGCAGAAAGCTGTGGCGAGTTGCCGAAAAAGGTCGCGACGAAAATCGACCAAGTTGAAATGGAGAATCTGAGGAGAGCACGTATCAGCCGTTATGCGTGAATTGCATCCTGGGTCCTAACTCACCCAGCTACGAGATTGACACCGATGAGAGTTCCGATGTTGGTGGTCGTAAATATCTTGGCATGCCAGAAACCTGCTGCTATGATCCACGCAGGGACGTATGGCAAACTAATACTGACAAACCATGATCTGGACCACCTCCAAGTTCAGCCATGCGAAGGGAAAGGGCCACGACGACACTCACAAAGCTCGTGCAGATCGGAGACAACCCATGGCTTGTAAATGTGTCGAGAGTTCTGAGGCACGCTCCCTTGCAATCGACCCGGCCATTTGATAGGCGAGACCGGCGAAAAACAACCAGCTTCAAGCAAGCGCTGTCAATAAGAGGGGTTTGGTGGTTCCAGACGGAACTCACAAGGCGACTACAAGAACCGCGTCGATGAAGGACAAGAACTGGCGTCGCGTTTCCGCTGCCTGTTCCTCATTCGTTTTCATCGTGTAGGGTTGTTCGAGTGGTGTTGGCGGTTTAACGCCCGTCTTGAGCTCGATGATCGCCTGGAAGGTACCATGAATTCGACGAGCTAGGCTGAGCGGAGGAAATGATGCTTACACTGTCTATTGCCCATTGGATGGGAAGGAAATTCTTCTCGTAATCTCCCGTATGGCGCTTCACGTTAACATAGGTTTGGCCCTGGTCGCCCCGGATTATGTAGTAGATCGGAGAAGCAGAGTCGTTGGAACGTGGGAGGCCATTGAAGATGACACCTGCATAGCAACTGGACCGCCCGTTGTAGTTGGTTGGGCATGCGAGCTCGAGAGCATCCAAGTCGTCGACTTTGACGACGGACTGACGGCGCGAGGAGCTCAACGGTCGGGCGACAATGTCCATTATCTGGTCCGCTGAAGGCGATCCGGTCCTGTCGGTGATATCAACCCAAACGAGTTTGCCACCGTTAAAGACGTCTGCAAGGTTGTAGATCGGGGCAGGGCTTCCGAAGCCAAGCTATAACAGCAGTCAAAATGAACATCGAGAGCGGGTATCAAATACGGTGCGGGCAATGACCCACGTCGCTAGACCGGACAAGGAAGTTTGGCATGTAGCCAAGGAATACGGCAAAAGCTACTGGGATGATGAAGCATCGTAAGATGTTGAGCTAGAGATTAAGTTCTGATTAGGTGCTTTAGTTCTGGACCAGCTCAATCGGGCGTCTACTCACAAACCAATGGTTGCCAAGAACGACCCAGTTCTTGTAAACTGTTAAAGCAAAAAGCTGTCGAAAAAAGAGTCGAGGGTTGAGAGCCATGACTGCCTACGACGGCAGTCTGTAGCTTGATATCTAGAAGTAAAGGAGTGAGTTGATGAGTTGGTCGAATGCGATGTCGGGTATACGTCTATGAGAGATTTTTGCTGGTGGTGGTAGGAGTGTGCAAGGCAAAGGCGCAGCTAATTATGCACGACGATCGCAGCGAAACAACTCAGACATTCCCACGTAAACCCTTTGCTTACGTGCCGCCTTGGCCCAACGTTCCAGCTGCGCGGAAGCATTACTGGATGGTAAGATGCATCGTAGCTATGTTGTCGGTATTGCGGATGAGACAGTGGTCGATGATCGACCTGGACCCCCTTCGCGGAGAGAAGCACTCCCGTCGGAACTTTGCCGCTCGGACACCACGTGGAAAGAGTTCGTACGGATGTGGCGTCGGGCGCACACGAAGCATTAACGACTGCAATAGATGATCAAGGGCTGCTATACAGGAGTTCAAGAACCATATATAATAGTGATGCGAACGAGAGGATGGTGAGTGGTACCAAAAATGTCCAAGCCTAAGGTGTACAGCTGCAAGCTAATTGGAGACTAGGGTCGGTGACTGTCATTCTACTTCATCTTCGGGCGCACTTACAAGCACAGTTGAGAGTCACGTCCTTCCTGGCGACGGGGATGTCGGCTCCTCGGGTATTGATGGCAATCGATCGCCTAGTGTATTGACACTGGAGCTTTCAGTCTTCTTGGTGCTCTCGCTCGACACCCGTCCAAGGCCGTCCTCCCCGGCACTCTCCTTATCCGGGTTAGGTGCTGGAGTGGCCACGTCCTTTGGAACATCTGCTGTTCTTCTGCCGCGAAATCGAGCCCAGAACCGAGCGAAGCGCCTGGATCCACCTCCAAAACCCATCCACCCAATGAAGCCCAGTAGCATCAGAACGAGCACTATCGCTAGGCCGATGTACGCGCCCTCCGGCTGACGTTCAATGTTCGTTTGAAGAGGTTGGGGGGGATTGTTATCGCCCGGTGCCGTGTTGCATTTAACCGACGAGTTTGGGCAAGAGTTGAGATCGGTCATTGCGCGATTGTAAAGCAAAGGCATAGTGTCGAGGAGGGGAGGGGTATGAGGGAGGGAATAAAATGAGCGGGAGGTTGAGGTTGGAGGTAAGAAAATGGTTCATGAGTTATGAAGTGGGCGTCGGAGAAGTGATGAACACCCATCCGGTCGCCGACTAGGCTAGTTCGCCAACCCCGCTTCCGCGCCACAGCTGAGTTCCCGGATAACGCCCAATTGTGCAAATGCTCGCTTTTTTTCTTCATAGAAATTAAACCTCAACACATCTCGTGAAATACAAGCAAACCCGCGACAGCACGACATCCACGACCGTTTTGCGAAACCCGCGCGAAATCTCTAGACGCCCGTGTGGCGGGTGCTTGGCTCTATTTGCTCATCCGCTTTCACTTTGGACCGACAGACCACCTTTTGACTGCCACCATGGCCCGGCTGCCGAATCTTAGAATAACCTCAGACGACGTCAACGCTCTCATCTACTCATATCTTGAAGATGCTGGATTTTCGCATACGTCCTACGCACTGCGGCACGAAGCCAGACTGGACTCGTCACCCAACCTCAACGTTCGCATTCCAAGAGGCGAACTTATCAAATTACTGAACAAGGCGCTCCTTTACTCTGAGGCAGAAGCACATTTCCGACGTGTACGAAAGATCTTGACGGTCCCTTTCCTTGTCCTAAAGACGGACGAATCTCTGACCTTTGTTTATGTTCTTCTTTGCATTATTTGCATGGCTCTTATATCCCCGACCACTTGGCGATCAATTTCGGCGCATAGGATGGCAGCAACTCAAACGAGCAGTGCAATGCCCCATTCAGCATTCTTAAGGCCCATGTCTGCAGTCAAGGCCCTCACCTCCCACCTTCGCCTCCCGAGATGGGGCGCAGGCGACAAGAACTGTTCCCGCCACCAAGAGCCGGCTCACCGACTTACGGCAATGGTCTCGAAAAACGCAAAGGGAGCCCAAGACTCGAAGGGAGGTTGGAGAAGCGAGCTCGCACCGAAGATGGAGCTGTTGAGACTGGTGGGTTCAATTTGGGGCACCGTATTTGCGGAGTCTGATTGCCCCAATAGTTTCTGCAGAAGGCGCTCGTATGCGAAAAGGCTACGGAGAGGGTGCTATCTTGATGAACGGTCACGAATCTGAGGTAACTCACTCCATGGTTGCGTCAACATGTTATAAAACTAAACACTTGTCTTAGGTGTTCATTTGCCAATGGCATCCTTTGAAACCCAATCTCCTAGCTACCGGGTGAGCATCAGTGGATACGCTTTTATTTACTCATACTTATATCTGTTCTATCTTTAGATCGAAGGATGCGACGGTTCGATTATGGAACGTCCCGGTTCCACCAGCGCCATTGTTCACTCCCGTTGCCCTTAGGCATCAGCCAGATCCTGCAGACGCCCGCGACATTACGGCGATAGACTGGGACCGCACAGGAGCTCGCCTTGCAACCGGCTGCTATGATGGGGTCGTCCGAGTTTGGACAGCTGAAGGCGCACACCAGTTCAATTTGAAGTTCCACCAAGGACCAATATTCACAAATAGGTGGTCTCCCGACGCCTCATTCTTGCTCAGTGCTAGTCTAGATGGGACGGTTGTCGTATGGGACATGATGACTTTGAAACCGGACAAGATCCAGCAGCTCTTCCGGGTCCACAGTGGTGCGTAGTCTCTCGAGGGGTTTGGTTCTGCTTCTTGATATTAAGTGTACCGATAGGTTCCGTGCTCGACGCCGTCTGGTTCGACAACAAAACTTTCATCTCGTGTGCTATTGACCGGCATGTCAACGTTTGCCGTCTCGGTGAACAGACCCCAATCCGTACCTTCACCGGCCATGAAGATGAGGTCAACCTCGTACGCCTGTCAAAGGACAAGACTCTCCTTGCATCCTCAAGTGACGACCGAACCATTCGCGTTTGGGACATGTCTGCTGTAAAGGAAGATGCCCCTGTCCGGCCCCCAGCTGGTCAGACCGATCCCGCGCAGAAGTGCGTGCTGAGGGGCCATGTCAGAGAAGTGTCGTCCCTAGGTTGGTGCCCCAGCACGGACCAAGCAATGCAGTACCTGCTCGTATCGTGAGTGATCATGTCTCTTGATTGAATCTCAAGTCCCAACATATCGTTTCCCCTTCAGAACGTCGTTCGACAACACTTCGAGAATATGGGATACCCGGAATGGATCTTGCGTGAAGGAACTCCTGAACCACCGGGACCGAGTGTACACGCAGTCGTTCAGTCCTCGAGGGCGGTACCTTGCTACTGGATCAGCGGATGGCCGTGTTTTGATCTATGATACTGCTGTAAGTGACGTTTTTGCACTCACACTCCGAAGCCCCTCCCTCACGCCGGCCTTTTGTTCCTCTAGACCGGGAACGTACTCTTTGAATGGGATTGCCAGTCCGGCGGCGTCTTCGATATTCAATGGCAAACGACGGGTGATCAGCTTGGAATGTGTTTGGAAAACAGAGGAGTAGCGGTCCTCGACATGAAAAAGTTCGGCTTTGGCGATTATGTCGCTCCTCCAGTGGTGACCGCTCCGACTGCACCCGCTCCTCCCTCGTGATTATGGATTCGACCGCTTATTTATCTACGATGCAAGAACTTGGTTTCTTTTTTTCGTTCATGTATCGTATTCACTGCTTGTACTCTCGGTGTCCGGATGCCGCATGCGTGGGCTTGTTTGCACGTGGTGGGTGCGCTGCAATCCTGCGGGTGATTGTGGCAGAGTGCAACGAATCCTTCTGCCACCACCACCGTCACAATGTCGACTCCCGATAATGGTGTTGCGAGCGCAGATGCCAGTCCTCTCGAGATAACAATCCCTCCCCCGCCGTCGTATTCCCCTCGATCATCGTACGCCGGTCCTTCGGGGAGCGGTGGGGTTTACATCAACGCCGAGACTGGATTTCCCGGCGGCTACTTTTTGATCAAGTCAGTAGATCCAAAGGAACAGCGAATTTTATATGTTCTGATGTGAATTTTGCTTCCGTGCGTGGTAGAAACGTGGGCGCAAACAAGGTTCTAGATGTAGCTAGGGGTGAGCACGATGATGGAACGGACGTCATTCTGTGGGACGAAAAGGAGTCGAGCTTAGTTGAAGGTAAGCGATCAAAGTGACGGTGTAAACCAATACCCGCTGAATAGATTTTTACATCGCGGAAGTGATGAGGGATCCAGAAGCCGATAACCAGGTCAGTTCATATGGTTGGATGCAAACGACGTTAGCGCTGACACGTCTTGGGGTCCCGTCCTAGCTCTTTTTTATGGACTACAACGGCCATATTTGTTCAAAAGTTGCTGGTCTACCTATCGACATTGATGACGGTCACCTCGTCGTGCGGCGCCATCGACCCGTCACCTACCCCTTTCCAAACCACTACTCTCATCCCCTTCCTCGCTTTTCATACGACCGTAGCTCGGGTCTAGTCAGAGTTGCGTTCGCATGCGACCCTTCCTACCCTGCCCCTTCGGCATATCCATCCCAAGCATGGAAAGAGAGGGATTACGTCTTGTCGGCGGTTCCCCTCAAGCGAGACAAATCCCTCGCTGAAGCGTCCTTCGACTTCCTCGCTACTGCCGCGTCACGAATCAAGCTGAACCCCTTCGGCTCCCCAATCGCAGCGGCTTCTGCAGCTCACGTGGAACGGGGAGACTATGACTTGCGAGATGATGAGACGTTGGAAGAGGAACGACCGGATCACGCAGATGACGACTCGCCCTCCCGGCGCAGAGAAGTCCGGATGCTCAACCTTCCGTTGGGGTGGATGGAGAAGGAGAGAGGATCTCTGGCTATTGTGACCCGACGCAAATGGGAGATCGTTCCTGTCCTGCATAACAGAAATGTAACTCGACCCATTTGAGAATGTTCTACCGCCAATGCTGTTCTTTGTGCCCGTCGATCAATAGAAGGCCGTTCTTGATGTGCAAAGGGTGCAGCGAATGGGTTCACGCTGAAAGCCTTACGGTACCGGCCACGAACCCATCTTCGAAGCGAACGGAAGCTGGGTACCTGGGAGTGCATGCGTGACTTAGTGAGTCGAGGGCGCTTTGAGGGCGTAAATCCCGGTGCCCCACCCTGCCAGAAGTCGTTGCGGAGCTTGAGCTTGGACCGGACGCGAAGGAATGCTGAGGATCCCAAAAAGGTAAATGAGACGTGAGTGGAAGTGACTGAGATGCGAGATGCCGTCGGTTCCGCCGTGTTTGCTCCGAAAGTGGAGGCGAGTCAGGTCAATCTTACTTATATCTAAGACGGGATCGATTCAGCCTCCCCTGGTCTCTCTTCCATACCCCTCAACTCGCGCTCGTCCTCGTAGACCACAGCGCTCTCAAAATCCCCCCTTTGTATCACTCCTGTACAGCTAGTCACCATGGTGTAAGTCCCTCAACTCTCCACGGCTAAATCTCAACGAAATCAGAGACGATTGTAATGCTGACTGGGGCCCAATGACTTCGTCGACGTCGGCAGTAACTTCACAATCGGTCGGTCCTTTGTCATGGCTGTGGACACCAGCAGTGATGCTGACCGCGTCGGTGCCCAATTTCAGATCAGATCCGGGCGCTCATGGACAAGCCCACCAACATCCGGAACATGTCCGTCATTGCCCATGGTGAGTGTAACTACCGTTGTTCCGCGACGAAAACTCATCCATATTTGCGATTGCAGTCGACCACGGCAAGTCAACGCTCACTGACTCGCTCGTGTCAAAAGCCGGTATCATTGCATCCGCAAAAGCTGGCGACATGCGGTTTACGGATACACGCGACGACGAGAAGGAACGAGGCATTACCATCAAGTCAACGGCCATCTCAATGTACTTCGAGGTCGACAAGGAGGAAGTCGGTGCCATTAAGCAGAAAACGGAGGGTCAGTCCGCCGCACTTCAGATTTCGTGGATGTCATTTCCGCGGCTCGCAGCACGTGACTGAAGCATCCGGCAATTTCTCTGCCCTTTTTCGCACAGGCAACGAGTTCCTTATCAATCTCATCGACTCTCCCGGTCACGTCGACTTCTCATCTGAGGTCACTGCTGCCCTCCGTGTCACCGATGGTGCCCTCGTCGTCGTAGATTGCGTTGAGGGTGTCTGCGTCCAGACCGAGACCGTGCTGCGTCAAGCACTGACCGAACGTATCAAACCCGTCGTTATCATCAACAAGGTCGACCGTGCCCTTCTCGAACTCCAAGTCGCCAAGGAAGATCTCTACCAATCATTCTCTCGTACCATCGAATCCGTCAACGTCATCATTTCCACATACCACGACGAGAAGCTCGGTGATGTCCAGGTCTACCCCGACAAGGGCACTGTCGCTTTCGGTTCCGGTCTCCACGGATGGGCTTTCACTCTGCGTCAATTCGCCGCCAGATATGCCAAGAAGTTCGGTGTTGACAAAGAGAAGATGATGACCAGGTTGTGGGGTGACAACTACTTCAACCCGGCCACCAAGAAGTGGAGTACCAAGGGCACTACGGACGACGGCAAGCAACTTGATCGTGCTTTCAACCTGTTCGTCCTCGATCCTATCTTCAAGATCTTCGACGTCGTCATGAACTTCAAAAAGGCAGAAATCCCCACCATCTGCGAGAAGCTCGGCGTCAAGCTCGAGGAGGATGAGAAGGATCTTGAAGGCAAGGCACTCCTCAAGGTCGTCATGAGGAAGTTCTTGCCAGCTGGTGAGGCTCTCCTGGAGATGATTGTCATCAACCTTCCTTCCCCCGCAACGGCACAACGCTACCGTGTCGAAACCCTCTACGAAGGACCGATGGACGACGAGTCTGCCATCGGTATCCGTGACTGCGACCCCAAGGGCCCTCTCGTCCTTTACATCTCCAAGATGGTACCGACTTCCGACAAGGGTCGCTTCTACGCTTTCGGCCGTGTCTTCTCGGGTACTGTTCGTGCTGGCCCCAAGATCCGCATCCAAGGCCCCAACTACGTCCCCGGCAAGAAGGAGGATCTGTTCGTGAAATCGATTCAGCGCACCGTGCTCATGATGGGTCGCTACGTCGAAGCCATTGAGGACTGCCCTTCTGGCAACATCTGTGGTCTCGTCGGCATCGATCAGTTCCTGCTCAAGTCCGGTACTTTGACAACCAGCGAGACAGCACATAACATGAAGGTCATGAAGTTCTCCGTCAGTCCCGTCGTGCAAGTCGCTGTCGAAGTGAAGAACGCTGCCGATTTGCCCAAGCTCGTCGAAGGTCTCAAGCGCTTGTCCAAGTCGGACCCTTGCGTCCAGGCATGGGTGTCCGAATCTGGCGAGCACATTGTCGCCGGTGCTGGTGAGCTGCACTTGGAAATTTGCTTGAAGGTTAGTTTCAAGCCTGCCCCCATCTCTGCGTTGAACGGGTGGTAATAATTCTGTTGAACTTTAGGATCTCGAGGAGGATCACGCCGGTGTTCCTCTCAAGAAGTCAGACCCTGTCGTCGGTTACCGAGAGACTGTCAGGGCCGAATCGTCTATGACCGCTTTATCCAAATCCCAGAACAAGCACAATCGTATCTTCGCCAAGGCTGCTCCTATCGAGGAGGAACTGACACTGGCTATCGAGAACGGGAAGGTCAACCCACGAGACGATTTCAAGGCTCGCGCCCGTGTCCTCGCTGACGACTTCGGATGGGACGTCACTGATGCTAGGAAAATCTGGTGCTTCGGCCCCGACACCACCGGTCCCAACCTGCTTGTCGATGTCACCAAGGGTGTTCAGTACCTTAACGAAATCAAGGATTCTTGCGTTGCTGCCTTCCAGTGGGCTACTAAGGAAGGTGTCTGTGCCGAGGAGCCCATGCGTGGTGTCCGTGTCAACATCCTCGATGTGACGGTAAGAAAGCAAATTTGCCTCGCCTTATGTCAGAAGTGCTAAGATTGATTGCCGTGCAGCTTCACACCGACGCGATTCACCGTGGTGGTGGACAAGTCATCCCCGTTATGCGTCGTGTCACATACGCCGCTTGCTTGCTTGCAGACCCTTCACTCCAAGAACCCATCTACCTTGTCGAAATTCAATGCCCAGAAAATGCCATCGGTGGTATCTACAGTGTGCTCAATCGTCGTCGTGGCCAGGTCTTCTCGGAAGAACAGAGGCCCGGAACCCCAATGTTCACTGTCAAGGCTTACCTTCCCGTCATGGAGTCTTTCGGTTTCAACGCCGATTTGAGAAGTCAGACCGGCGGACAAGCCTTCCCTCAATCCGTGATGGACCACTGGGAGGTCATGAACGGTTCACCACTCGAAAAGGGAAGCAAGTTCGAAGATATCATCACTAAAATCCGGATAAGGAAGGGTCTCAAGGTACTGTCGTTTTCGTTATTGCTTCCAATGAGACTCCTGACCCGAGCCCTTCCAGCCCGAAATCCCCACTCTCGACACTTACTACGACAAGCTGTAATTGGACTTGCCCCTTCCCGTTCGTTTTGGTACCACTTCCCCGTTTTATCTCCTCATTCCGATACTTCATTTACATACTCAATGTTTGGAACGTCTATAACGCACCAGTCTAGTCAAAATGAAGTCTTGATTAGCATATCCCATCTCAGTTGTGTTGGGAAATGTCTACCTCACCTGCCTAAAATTGCAAAGCCTCTTGGGTCAATCAGGTTTACAAATCTCGTAGCACCGAGAAAATGGGCTCGGGCCACAGGCGTTGTCGAGGCCCCTGGATATTCTTTTGCGAAGCCGCCCGGCCATTCCTCGCCAAGGGAGTATGTCAACGGGCTCGTGATATGCCTGTGAGACATCGCCTGAGAAGTCCGAAGTGCATTTCTGAAGTCCGATTGCACGTCACCCGGAAATTCGGAATCTCAGAGAATTCGCCGACATTGGGTAACGACCACGTCAGCCGAGTTACCGCACGTATATAGCCTCGAATTAGGTAGGATTAGTATTCCCTATTCACCTCTCCACCGCCGCGACTCACAGCAAGAATGAAGCCATCGCTGCTCGCTTTCGCCTTCCTTTCCATCGCCTCATTCGCCGCAGCAACTGAAACACCCCTGGCAGCCTGCAAAGTGCCCAAAGCAAGGGCAGACACCCAAGCAGGAGTGAGTAATTCGTGATTATATCGTCGTGCATGTCCCATCTCATGGTTCGTTCTTGGTAGTGCGCTGCCTTTTGCAGTGAATGTTGTCAGTCAAACAAACATCTTGAGATCCGGCAATGCGTCCTGGATTGCAGTAAGTAATTTGGAGTTCTATTGATTACTAATTCATAGATCCTAACTCGGTCTGGTAGTGACAACGTGCAGCAACGCGATGCGTCGCCGACGAGAGGAGCTGTAATCACGACCCCATATGTGCTGTATCATTATATTGTATGAAATATTACACCAAACGGGGCACTAATTAGCAGCGTGTGGGTATGAAACAGTCGTCGGAGACCAATGTTACGCAGGTTCAAAGATGAGACGCTGAAGGGATGGACGTGAGGCCATGGACCCCAGAAGCACGAAGATCATTCTCAGAGCTTACTCCTTTAGTGTAACTGTTATCTGGGTTACTTTCGGTAAATTCGGGGTAGTTACTGACTGCCAGAATGCGCTTGTTCCCTAAATTAACTGTGGGCTGCAGAATGTAGGTATCTGGAGAATGTAGGTATCTGGAGAATAGAATCAGCAGTCGAAGCAAAGACATAGATTTTCACAAACAAACGCACAGTTGAAGCCACTCCACGTGCCAATGATGCACGAGTCCAGTGACTGGAAAAGCCAGATGTTGCTTCGTGCTGGTCCAGCGAGGTCTTTGGCCGATGTTCCCATAACATGAGAGGTTGGTGCAGAGGTTGGGCAGAGGTTTCCAAAGCTAGGAGAAAGATCAACTATACGATCCCATACGACGGAAAACAGAAATCGCACACCTCTCTGGTCCAATTTGACCTTTTTTTGCGAAGTTATCTATGAGAGTGATGCCTAACCAGCAGTAAGGTTCAGGGAAGTCCTTTAAGAACCTCTTAGTTGCAAGAAATAGAAGCTGTTGAGGTCTACTGACTGCAAGCTGAATCCCATAACTGGACATCAGCGGAACGAGTCTGACGCGTGCCGCATCTGCCAACTCAGTACATGTTAGGAAGACCCCGTAACGAGGATCCACCTTTTTCGACATGTAGTCTCCAGCTTCCGGAGTTTCGGCGACGATTCTGATAAAGCCTGTCATAGTCGAGGCGCTCATCGTCGGCATAGCTCCTGGAGCAGCAGGGGCAGCAGCAGGGGCAGCAGCAGCAGCAGCAGCAGCAGGAGCAGCAGGAGCAGCAGGAGCAGCAGGAGCAGCAAGAGGAGCGGCAACCGTTGTCGTTCTAGCAACCCTATCAAGGCGAGACCCCGGTTAAAGAAATCTCTGGAGAGTACATTCTAGCGAGCGCACCCTAAGCGCTCAACGGAAGAGACACGATGCTTGCAATACTCTTCCATCAATGCCCGTTGGAGAACATCCCAGTCCTCTAGGACATCGCGGTGAACGCTTATCGACCACTCCAGAGCGTCGTCCGCGAAGCATGATACAGCGTAGTCGGCCATCCATTCCTTGTCACGGGATTTTCCAGCCTCAAATGCTTTGCGCCGCACTTGTCGAATGAAACCCGTGCACTCCTATCTGTCTATCCCGCGGAAGCAAAGATCGTAATCTCCAGTTACGGTGAGGTCAGTGCCGAGTCATTGGGGGTCCGACCTTACTCACCATAGTCTGTCATAGGATGACTTCTTCACTGTGATGCTTGGAAAATTTCTCTTTGTCCTGCTCTGGCCTTTCGCGTGCGTGCGGTTCGGACATCTTATCTCCGAGTGGTGGGACAAGTGTATGCAGTACTGCCAATGCCTTGTGCTTTACACGAAATAATGTTATCATATATTGATGGCACAACGAGAAGCGAGAAGTACAGATCGAAACGAGGGGTGCACTAAGAAAGGTTGGAAGCTATGAAGCCGATCTATGGACCGGGGTGGGCAGTCCTCCAGACTAACAAGGGCAAATACGCTGTTGTTAATTTTCCCCAGGGGGGAGTAATGGGGTGCGTTCGGACGGAGCCGTTGGAGGAGCCGCTGGCGTTGCTGATACAGTGCTCCCTTCTGAAGGAGATGAGCTGGGTCTCGGGGAGAACCGTAATCTGCGCCCAATCCAGGCTCTTAGCCGTGCGGGGTGGCCACTCGTCGTTGAATCGGCAGAAGTTAAACGGCCTCCAATATCAGTCCCAGGATGCGCAGATGAGGATAGAGTCGGCTGGGTCACGTCGAGCTTGCATATGGGGCACTGTGGGGTCGCACGGAGATGGGTAAGGCGTAGTGAATGTTGTCAGTCGAATAAGCAGCTTGAGATCCGGCAATATTGCAGCAAGTAATCTAGAGTCTTTATTAACTGCTAGCGCGTAGACCCTGACTTGAGTTGGTAGTGACAACATGCAGCAACGCGATGCGCCGCCGGCGACAGGAGCTTTAATTACGGCCCCGCACATTTGCACTGTATCATTATATTTTATGGAACATTCCACCAAATGGGACAGTGTGTGGCTATGAAGCAGTTCCAGGAAACCAATGTTATACAGGTTCAAAGATGAGACGCTGGGGGAATGGACGTAAGCCAAGACATCCAAGAATCACGAGGACCAATCCCAGGGCTTACTGCCTTAGCGTAATTATTCTGCGAGTTATTTTTGGTAAATTTGGGGTAGTTAGTGGCTGCCAGAAGGCGGTTGTTCCCCAAATTAACCACGGGCTGCAAAATGTAAGTATCTGGTGAATATGATCAGCACTCGGAAAAAAAATAGCACAGGGTTTACAGAACGGACGCACAGTCGACGCTACTCCACGTGCTAACGATGCACGAGTCCAGTGACTGGAAAAGCCAAATGTTGCTTCGTGCTGGTCCTGCGATGTCCTTGACCGATGTTCCCATAACATGAGAAGTCGGTGCTGACGTTGGGCACAGGTTGCCAAAGCTAGGAGCAAGATCAACGATGCGTTTCCATACTGCGGAAACCAGGAATCACACACCTTTCTCGTCCGATTTGACCATTTTTTGCTGAGCTCTCTGTGATAATGATGCCTAACCAGCAGTAAGGCTCAGGGAAGTCCTTTATGAACATCTTAGCTGCAAGGAATAGAGGGGTGCGGAGAAACACTAACTACAAACTGAATCCCATAGCTAGACAGTCTAACGCGTGCCGCATCTCCCAATTCCGTACATGTTAGGAGTACCCCGTAATGAGGGTCCACCTTTTTCGACATATAGTTTCCAGCTTCCGGAGTCTCGGCAACGATTCTAATAAACCCCGTCATGGTCGAGGCGTTCGTCGTCGGCGTAACTCCTGGAGCAGCAGGAGCAGCAGCAGGAGGGGCAGTATCCGTCGTCGTTCTGGCAGCTCTATGAAGACGAGGTGCAGGTTAAACAGATTTCTTGAGAGCACGTTCTAGCGAGCGCACCCAGAGCCCTCAACGGAAGAGACACGATACCTGCAATACTCTTGCATCAGTGCCCGTTGGAGAACATCCCAGTCCTCTAGAACATCGCGGTCAACGCTTATCGACCACTCCAGCGCGTCGTCCGCGAAGCATGATACGGCGTAGTCGGCCATCCATTCCTTGTCACGGGATTTTCCAGCCTCAAATGCTTTGCGCCGCACTTGTCGAATGAAACCCGTGCACTCCTCTCTGTCTATTCCACGGAAGCAAAGATCGTAATCTCCAGTTACGATGAGGTCAGTGCCGAGTCATTACGAGTCCAATCTTGCTCACCATAGTCTGTCATATGATGAATTCGTCACTGCGAAGCTCGGAGAATGAGGATTTGGTTTCTCTTTGTTCTGTGAAGGGTGATCTGGGATAGGCGTTCAGCGCGGCGTGTGGTTCGGACATCTTATCTCCGAGCGGCCCAAGATTGTTTGGGTGCATGCGTCAACACTAACGCATTGTGACTTACACGCAATAAAGTTATCATACATTAATGGCACAACGAGAAAGCGAGAAGGACAGATCGAAGCAAGGGGAGCACTAAGAAAGCTGAAAGCTATGGAGCTGATCTGTGGACTGGGGGTGGGCTGTTGTTAATTTTGCCCAGCGGGGAGTAAGGGGGTGCGCTCAGGCGAAGCTGTTGGAGGAGCTACTGGCGTTGCTAATACAGTGCTCTCTTCTGACGGAGATGAGCTGGGTCTCGGGGAGAACCGTAAGCTGCGTGCAATCCAGGCTCCTCACTGTGCGGGTCGGCCACTCGTCGTTGAATCGGCAGAAGTTGAACGAGTTACCGCACGAATATACCCTCGAATTAGGCAGGATTGCTATTTCCTATTCACTCCTCTGTCGTCACGACTCGTAGCAAAAATGAAGCCATTGCTGCTCGCTTTCGCTGTCCTTTCCATCGCCTCATTCCCGTCGTGACCGGAACACCAGCCTGCAAAGCGCCCAAAGCAAGGGCAGACACCCAAGCAGGAGTGATCAATTTGTGATCAGATTGTCGTGCATATCCCGCCTCATGTTACGTTGTTTGGTCTCGCGCGGCCTTCTGGGGTGAATGTTGTCAGTTAAACAAACATCATGAGATCCGGTAATGCGTCTTGGATTGCAGTAAGCAATGTAGAGATTTCATTTCATGCTAATGGGTAGACTCTGACTTGGACCGGTAGTGACAACGTGCAGCAACGCGATGCGCTGCCGATGACCGGAGCTTTGATTATGACCCCGCATATTTGCACTGTATCATTATATTGTATAGAATATTGCACAAAATGGGGCCCTAATTAACGGCGTGTAGCTATGAACAGTTACGGAGGGCCGAGGTCACGCAGATTCAAAGATGAGACGTTGGAGGAATGGACATGAGGCCATGCACCCAAGAAGCACAATGATCAATCTAAGAACTTACTGCCTTAGCGTATTTCCTATCTGAGTTGACTTTGGTAAATTTGGACCAGTTGCTGACAGCTAGAATGCCCTTGTTCTCCAAATTAACCAGGGGGTTGCAGAATGTAGGTATCTGGTGAATAGAATCAGCAGCCGAAGTAAATATAGCACATGATCTCCACAAACAAACGCACAGTCTGAGTTACTCCACGTGTTAATAATGGACGAGTCCAGTGACTGGAAAAGCCAAATGTTGCTTCGTGTTGGTCCTTCGGAACCCTTGGCCGATGTTCCAATAGCTTGAGACGCTGGTGCTGACGTTGGACAGGGATTGCCAAAACTGAGAGAATGATCAACGAGAGATTCCCAAACCACCTGAACAAAGAATCATGTACCTTCTTGGTCCGATCTGGTTGTTGTCTGAGAGACGGATGCCTAGCCAGCAGTAAGGCTCAGGGAAGTCCTTTCGGGATATCTAAGCTGCAAGAAATAGCAGATTATAAAGACGTACTGACCACAAGCTGGATTCAATAATTGGACATCAGTGGAGCGAGTCTAACGCGCGCCGCATCTGCTAACACGGTACATGTTCGGAGTATTCCATACTGAGGGTCCACCTTTTTCGAAATGTAATTTCCAGCTTCCAGAGTCTCGGCAACTATTCTGACAAAGCCTATCATTTCCGAGGCGTTCGTCGGCAGCGTAACTCTTGGAGCATCAGGAGGGGCGGCAGCCAGGATCGTTCTAGCAGTTAAACAAATTTCTTGAGAGCACGTTCTAGCGAGCGCACCCAGAGCCCTCAACGGAAGAGACACGATACTTGCAATACTCTTCCATTAATACCTGTTGGAGAACATCGCGATGAACTCTCATCGACCACTTCAGCGTCGTCCGCGAAACAAGACTCAGCGTAGTCGGCCATCCATTCCTTGTCACGGGATTTGCCAGCCTCAAATGCTTTGCGCCGCACTTGTCGAATGAAGCCCGTGCATTCCTCTCCGTCTATCCCACGGAAACAAACATCGTAATCTCAGGTTATGGTGAAGTCAGCGCGAATTCGAAGTCATTACGGGTTCGACCTTGCTCACGATAGTCGGTCATAGGATGAATTCGTCACCACGAGCTTGGAAAATGAGGATTTGGTTTCTCTTTGTCCTGTGAAGGGTGATCTGGGATAGGCCTTCGAGCGTGTGGTTCGGACATCTTATATCTCCGAACGGTGGGCCAAGTGCAGGCGACACTACTGACGCCTTGGGCTTTACACGCAATAATGTTTATTATACAACGATGGCACGACGAGAAACCGAGAAGTACAGATCGAAACCAGGGGAGTACTAAGAAAGGTGAAAGCTATGAAGCCGATCTATGGACCGGGGGTGGGCAGTCCTCCGGACTAACAAGAGCAAATACGCTGTTGTTAATTTTCCCCAGGGGGGAGTAAAGGGGTGCGCTCAGACGGAGCCGTTGGAGGAGCCGCTGGCGTTGCTGATACGGTGCTCTCTGCTGACGGAGATGAGCTGGGTCTCGGGGAGAACCGTAATCTGCGCCCAATCCAGGTTCTTAGCCGTGCGGGGCGGCCACTCGTCGCTGAATCGGCAGAAGTTGAACGGTCTCCAATATCAGTCCCAGGATGCGCAGATGAGGATAGAGTTGGCTGGGTCACGTCGAGCTTGCATATGGGGCACTGTGGGGTCGTACGGAGATGGATAAGGCTAAACTCCGGACAATTGGGGCTGTGTGGATTTCTGGCGTGGCTTACCAGCTTCTTTCGCTGAACTAACCATCCATCCACCTCGTCGATGTGGAACAGATGGCCGCAAGGCAATATCCGAACTTTGTCTCCAGGGTCAAAGGCCGATAGGCAAATTGCCTGCGGAAAAGAAAATCCGTGAGACGATCAAGCAAACTGAGGAAACGGCTAGAAGACCCACGCATTCGACTTGTCCTTCGAACCATGGTTGATCCTGCCCCGGGAGCACGTCGTCTTCGCTTGAAGCCGCTGTTTCGGCGGATTGCAGGGTCTCAACGTGGACAGCCGACAGTAAATGGGCGCTACTGGCTTTTCGTCCATCCTCTGCTTCATCTATGTCGGTTTCGGAAGCGTTGGCAACCGGGTTGAGTTGGCCTTCAAGGTCGAATAAAGGTTTATCTGGACTGCCAGCGGGGGCCTGCCCCTCCGACTGTCCTTCGATCGCCCGCGTCCTTAGCCCTTTCAGCCAATCGCTCTCCTTCTCCCATCCCTTTCCCGACCAAATCCGGGTAGGAAGATGACTGACGACGTCCTCAGGCGCCCGGTCGAGCCTGGAGTTGAAGAGAAATGTCATGGGAGGGGGAAGAGAAGCGTGAGCGAGAGAGAGTGAGAAAGGGGACGACGCGTTTTAAGATAAAATAGGGACGTGACTTCGGGAAAACTTACCTTTCTCGCCTTGCTTCCCGCAGACGGTGGATAACCAATGTAAGGAAGGTCTATCGCAGATTTCCGACGGGCCGGGAGGTTGATCAGGAGAAGTAAATGAGGGTGCCTGGACCAACGGCTTACAAGGAAGCTCGGAAGTAACAGGAGCATGAGGAATGTGAGGATGGGCCTGCCACGTGTGGGAGAGGGGTTTAGCTCCACAGCCGCATGGGGATTCGTGGAAAGCGGACATACGAGAACCATCCCCAAGACTCTTCAGCGCCGAGAATGACCTGTTAACTCCGAAAGGCTTGGTGAATCCGAACGGGGCACGTGATGCACAGAAGGTACTACTCACGGAAATGGTTTGCACTCCGGAGGTCGTGGTATTGGAAGCAGCAATGAGGGTCATGAGATGTGCATAAGATCGGTACGTCACGTATGTTGAAGGTATAGTAATGTCCGAGGCATCCTCTAAGGAGGTCAGGTCACATCGAAAGTCAGTTCCGGCAACCCTTCGGTTCAGAAAACTACAGGGATGCGTACCAGGAGAGAACATATTCAGGAGATCATCCCGGTCGCCATCCTTTGGCTCCCATCCCCCTACTACGACTGCTTTGGCACCCAGAGTCTGAGCTGTCCTGACTTTTTCCACAAAGGGACATTGTCCCCCTAGTGATTCAGGAGGACGATCAGGTCAGTACACTGATCCTTCAACCTCCTTAAGCTAAAATCATACTTTGGACTAGTGCGATCCAGTTCTCGGTGACCCGTGTTGGCTGTGGTACTGAAGGTCCGGTGCAAAGTGGGGAGCATGCAAAGTTCTCGGGAAGATTGTCCTTGCTCGATGGTGGAAGTGGAAGAGATGAAGAGTTGTTGGGCGGACATGTCGCAAGAAGTGAAGATACGGAGATCAAATAGCCCGGGAGTCCTGGCGGGTCGGTGATATGCGGTCCAAAAGACGCTGGTCGAGACAGAAATGATATCACAGGTTCGTGATCCTTATAGGAGTTGCAAGTTAGATGTAAAAGCACGAAGGATATGTGTTATACTCACGACGACATCCAAGTAGGATTGGGACCAACTCCAACCACCAAAGACGAGGGACAATGGTTGTGAGGGGTCAACCCTGGTCGGCGCTACAGGTGCCAATTCCATATGTGGCCGGGTGACCAGCGTAGCCAGCAGAAAGAACAGACTCATGGTTCTTCAATAACGGCCGATATGGACTCCTCTGCGATAGCTACGGTTCAGGATGGTCGGTAGGAGTGAAGCAAACGTCAAGGGGCACACGAGTGATGAACGCGGCGTCTTCGACCCTCCTCACGCGCGTGGTCGAAACCGAAATCCGCGACCCCAACCCGTCCCTTTATCCCAAATGTCGCGGCCCCTCTTCCACTCGGATTCGGAAGAAGAAGAAGGAGACCCGCTAGGGCAGCCTTCAAAGCCGAATTTCTTTGGGGACTCTGACAATGAAGACGAGGAAATGCAGGCAGAACCTGATCCAGTTCCAGCTCCGCAAAAACGCGCTCGCGAGGAGCAGGAGGAAGACGATGTTATTGAAGAAATACCCCCTCCTTCAGCCAGCTGGAGGGCCAGGTCACCATCAAAGGATGTCTCGAGCTCCTCCGCAGCTCCCTCCCCGGATGTAATTGACGAAGACGACGAAATTGAGGAATCATCGCCGCCTCCAGCGCGTTCCTCACCACCCAGCAAAAGACGTCGCATTTCGCCACCCACTTCTGCTCCCGTCCATCCCACGCCCAGTTCGCCGTCAAAACAACATGGTAGTTCTTCCGTTACCAAAGCACCATATCTCGGCGAAATGATTATTGCGGAGGCTTGGGCAACGACCACGGGCAAGTCGTTACTCGATGTTGGGGACGCGGTTCATATCCACAAAGAATTGAAGGATGATCCTCCCAAGAACACCGCCAAAGATACCTCCAAGCCAACTAAAGGAAGACAGATGAAACTCACAACCATAATGAAGAAAGCACCACCCAAACCATCGAAGAAGCTCGTTGAAGGGGCCATTGTCCGCTTCAGCAACAGCAAAGGCCAAGGTCCGTATAGAATTTCGCTCTGAAGATCTTTTCTCGACCTCAACGTCTCTCAGAAATTGGACGGTTACCCAGCAAAACTTCTTCGTGGATATCTCGGCTGTTGGACAACAATGTCGTCGACATTCAGGGCATTGTCGTGGACTGTCCACCAAAGATCCAAACGGGATGCCATATCATCCTGTCTCTCCGTTTTTACTTGCGCCTATCTGCCTTCATTAAGCCCAGCGCGTCACTCATGTATCAGCGCAGTCGAAAAAAAGATTGGGACCTTATGCCTGAAGGGGCAGAAACAGCTGAAGAAAAGAACCTATCCGAGAGGAAACGTAGTCTCGGCGAACTTTTCGACGCCTTATCATTGCGTCCGCGGCAGCAGAAGGCTACTGATGATCTTGATTCGGCTCTGGTTTTTACGAAGGAGAAGAAACCCAAGGGTTCATCGTCGTCAGCAAAAGGCAAGCAGAAAGCTGTCGAAGTGATCGGCGAAGGCGAAGATGCAGAGGAAGCAGAATTAGAGGGTGAAGAACTAACCGGGCAGGAGCTCAGCGCGATCTACAAGAAGTGCGAAGATCTTTTGTTTTGTTTTTCGGATGTCTTACCATGTCCTCGACGTAGGGCGCAATTGCACGATCGCGAGATGCCTGAGATGGACCCAGCACCTTCCTTTGCCTTGATCTTGCGACCTTATCAGCGTCAGGCGTTGCGGTATGGTGTATTGACGACGCGTATGATACCCTCGAAGTCTGACGACCTAGATACGCCCTAGGTGGATGTGCAGCATTGAAAGTGGCTCTCGAGACGCGAGGGACGCAAGCTCGATGCACCCTTTATGGGAGGAGTAAGTCTTTGTTACTTTTCGTATGTCAACGATGCTGTCACCGACGCACACGAACGCACTCTTTGATGAATAGATATATCTTTCCGCCGGAGGCTTCCGATGGAGTTATAGACCTATGCGAGGACGATGTTCCCTTTTACTTTAACCCCTATTCAGGAGAACTGTCATTGGAGTTTCCTCGTGCCGAAAGGAATTGCAGGGGTGGCATACTCGCGTGAGTCGGTCGACTCCACATTGCCTTATCTATGATTGCTCACATTGAATGCCGTTGGAAGGGATGGTGGGGTTCATGAATTTTCTTTAGCTCGAACAGCATTGACAAACCCACTTGGTATTCATATTCTTCAATCTAGAGAGTAAGGCCATTTTCATTGCGCCTTGTCCGATCTAGATACTTATTATCTCTCCCTTAGTGGGAATGGGCAAATCTATCATGACTTCTTCGCTCATCAACACTAGCAAGGAAGCAGACCCTTCTGAAACGCCCGACGACAGCGACAAGGCAGCAAAGCGTCGAGTCCAGGGTGCCCTGAATTTCTCCAAGAATCCCTCGCGCCAGCCTTCGACTACCAAGCCGACCGCCACGCTTATTGTCGCACCTTTAACGCTACTTTCTCAGTGGAAAGCTGAACTTGAGCGGTCGTCGAAGAAGGGGACACTGAAGGCTTATATCTACCACGGAAATGCGAGAGCGGATCTTGAGGCGCTAGTGAACAGTGAAGACGATGGCGTGATCAATGTTATTATCACCAGCTATGGGACATTAAGCAGTGAACATTCCAAGTATATTAGAGGCGTAGCGTCCTCATTTTACGACAGTGAGTACACTTGGTTTCCGCGTTCATCGAATGAAACAATGGGTTTAATCTCTGTTATAGTGGATTGGCTTCGCATCGTGTTAGACGAAGGTTGGTTTAGCTCTTCTCGTGATAGGGGCTTTCTCAATCTGTTTTGTCGTTCATCTAGCGCACTACATCAAGTCTCGACACACAAAGACCGCAAAAGCCTGTTATGCCCTGCGAGCGTGCCGTCGGTGGTGTTTGACTGGCACGCCGATTGTCAACCGGTTGGAAGACCTTCACAGCCTCCTTCACTTCCTCCGGGATGAACCCTGGTTCGTTTCCCCTGTCGAAGTCGCTCTTCCTTCACTCACATCACGCCTTAGGTCCGATTTTGCCTTTTTCAAGAGCTCCATCACTACGCCGTTCTTGAACCAGGATCCCAAGTGTCTTGATGTCGTACAGATTGTACTCGAGAGCGTTCTCTTGCGAAGAGAGAAGACCATGAAAGATCGTGATGGTCGATCTATCGTTTCACTGCCGCCAAAAGAGGTGTGTATTTATTGCTCCACTTTGTTAGGTCCAACTCAACCAGTTGCCCTCTGCAGGTCAAAACCGAAACGCTGGAGTTTTCTCCTGCTGAGCGGAAAATCTACGACTCCATCTATGCAGACGCGAAACACGCATACGATGCCTTTAACGCCCGCGGGGCCGTCGGGAAGAACATGTCGAATATTTTGGCCATGTTGATGAAACTACGGCAGGCGGTCTTGCACCCTTCGCTCATTAGGAGAAGACTCCTCACAGATGAGGAAATCGAAGACGATGTCACGAAAACAAACGCCCAAGGCGATGAAAAGACTATCGATGTTGATGCATTGATCAATCAGTTTTCCTTGGGTGCAGATAGGGAAGAAGTGCAAGAGAGCAAGACCTTTGCGATTGGGGTTCTTAAAGACCTTGAGTCAGTCGAGACGCAGGAGTGCCCACTATGCCTTGACACGGTTCAGGACCCCGTGCTTATCCCGGAGTGCCACCATGCTCTGTAAGCCTGAGAGAGTGGTTGTATGCTCGTTGTCAAATGCTAAGCCAAGATCCATAGATGCAAGGAGTGCATAGTCGACCTAATCCAGGACCAAGAAGCGAAAGGAAATGAAGGCTTTTGTCCGGTATGCCAGCACCAGCCTGTTACAGTAAGTTTGCCGGCCCGAATTCTTAAGACGCCAGCCTTTAGCTTACAAGGTGGATTTCAGGAGCGATCTCTCATCGAGGTCACTGTCCGGCGAAAGGTCGACGCCAACAACCCCTCATCCTCACCTGCAATCACGTTGCGACACAATGATTTCGTCAGTTCGACAAAGCTCGACGCCCTCGTTCGACATCTTCGCCGACTTAGGGAGAATGAACCAGCGTTTCGAGCGATTGTGTTCTCGCAGTTCACTGGTTTCCTTGACCTTATCCAGACGGTGCTCAAACGAGAAGGGTTTCCGGGTTACAGGTTAGATGGATCGTTGAGTCAGAAGCAACGGACGCAGGTTTTGCAGGAATTTGCGGAACCAAGTTTACAACCGAAGATCTTTGCTATTAGTTTGAAGGCTGGTGGGGTGGGGCTTAATTTGACCAATGCCAACTATGTTTTCATGGTATGTCGTCACCCATCTAGAGTCGGAGGCTTTGCTAACTTCTCAGCATGGTTAGATGGACTCTTGGTGGAACAGTGCGGTAGAGCAACAAGCCATCGACCGGGTAGAGCCATTCGACTAGTGAAATCGTATCTCTAGCCTGATAATACGCCACATAGGTTCACCGGATCGGTCAGGATAAACCAGTCTACGTAACTCATTTTCTCGTACGTTTTGCCGTGGATTGTCGGTATTTACTTGGCTCTGACGCTTTTCGCTTCAATCGGCTGTGGCAGATCTCTCGAACAATCGAGGAGAGGATTGTCGCGATTCAAAAGCGCAAGACTGCGATTGTTAAGAGTGCTTTGGGAGGCAAAGGGAAGTCTGAGCAGGAGACGTTTGAGAACCTTAGAATTATGTTTTCTGGCTAGACGTACTTGGCAATCTGGCGAGCTTCGTGGACACGCTTGAGTCAGGGCTTAGCATTTGGTGTTGGGAATGAGGGTCTTGGGTATACAAGACGCCTGAATTCATTCCACGGACTATAAGACATACAAGCTCAAAGCAATCCGATACCCTCGGGGGCACTGCTTGGGCCAGTTAGTTTTGTCATCCGTGCATGCTCGTCGGGGGAAGCAGTGCGTCCGGCCATGTGGATGATTAATGGCCACCAGAAGAGATATCATGTATGATCCTTAAGCTAGGATCTTCTCCTGGCGAAGGGATAACGATTTTTCATCGAGAGAACCGACTAAAGCGGGAGATTAATCTATGACGCTCGCTTGGATGACAAACCGTTGGGACCTAACCCCAAAGCGACTCTCATCTTCATCAGAGTAAAGGCGCGCGTACAAATTGTACAGTCATGGGAGGGGGCCCATCCCTTTAGTTTTACCTGCTCCTTACGTTTCCACTGCATCCATCGACTTGAGTGAATCACTAAATGAAGTCGCGACCCATCCCAATTTCTACTGCAATCAACAGACTCGAGCCCCGGGGGGCATACATGGGCGATATCTGATGACATCATGTAATTGGAATTCTAGTATACTAGTTAGGCCCCTCGCTATTTTTATGGACGTCCCGCCCGTAATTCGCTCGGGTCCTCTTTTTCATTTTGGGATATATGGTCAGTCCCTTCTGTTCCAGCTTTCGTAAACGAGGCTCCGGTGCGTGCGAACTCTCCCGGCAAGTCGCCGTCAACCCAAATCCACGTCGCGGTCTGGCCTGGAATCACGATTCGCCAAACCCTAACGACGCCATTGCCAGTCCGCCTGTTACCGCCACCCTTGAGGACTTGTGCCCGCGATGTCGTTCAAGAAGGACGAGGAGAGCGGACTCAATGCTTTTTATAATAACAAGAGCACGATAATTCAGGAAGCTCGCATCTTCAATGAATCAAACGTCAGCCCTCGAAAATGCCGTGCTTTGCTCACCAGAGTGGTTTATCTCTTGTACCTGGGAGAAACTTTTAGTACCCAGGAGGCAACAAACCTTTTCTTTGGTACCACGAAACTGTTCCAGAATAAGGACGTGAGTTGCTCTTTGACGCGGCGCCTTCAGGGTTCAGACGCGAGAGTGATTAACGATGGATTCCCCAGGGCGCACTACGACAAATGGTTTATTTTACGGTCAAGGAACTTGCCACCATGGCGGAGGACGTTATTATGGTCACTAGTAGCATCATGAAGGACATGCAACCTAATTCAGAGGTGGTCTACCGACCAAACGCCATCCGTGCGCTCTGCAGGATTATCGACGTAGGTTGCAGTTAGCTTATCAAAACGAAAATGTGGCTAATGCACGACGCGGGAATAGCCATCGATGGTTCAAGGTGTGGAACGTTTCTTCAAGTCGGCTATCGTGGACAAGAATCCATCAATATCATCCGGTGCCCTTGTGTCTTCGTATCATCTCTACCCCCAAGCGAAGGAAGTCATCAAACGCTGGGTGAACGAAGTTCAGGAATCAGTCAACGTCAAACCCATCGCATCATACTTCAACTCGCCGCAGCCCAGCAGTTCCGGCTATCTTGGATTCTCTTCACCCCAGCCAGCAGGACCCCAGACCATTCCTTCAACAAGCAACATCACTCAGTATCATGCCTTGGGTCTGCTCTTCCAAATTCGGCAACAAGATCGCATGGCAATCACCAAGATGATCCAGCAACTTGGCGGCGCAAAATCTGGTTCAGGGTCAAGCCTAAAGAACCCCATGGCTCTTTGCATGCTCGTCCGCTACGCGGTCAAAGTAATGGAAGAGGATCCAAAGTATGAAGGGGCTCCCCACGTCCGAATGGCCTGAATTTTCTGACCTCTCTTGCCTTAGCATGCACAAACAGATGTACGACTTGCTCGAAGGCTGGCTTAGGCACAAGAGTGATATGGTCAACTATGAAGCCGCTCGGGCCATTTGCGAGATGCGCGGCGTGACTCCTCAACAACTTACTCGTTCCGTTTCTGGTTAGTGATTAGTTAAGATGTCGCACGTAGTCACCTGTCTAACCGAAAGCCACTCGCGATCAGTCCTTCAGATCTTCCTTTCTTCACCGAAACCTGTTCTAAAGTTTGCTGCTATTCGCACCCTCAGTCAACTCGCCCTTACCCACCCAGCGAGCGTGGCAACCTGCAACGTTGACATGGAGAATTTGATCACCGACTCCAACAGAAGCATTGCTACGTATGCCATCACCACTCTTCTTAAAACGGGCAATGAAGCCTCGGTCGACCGCCTCATGAAGCAGATTACGGGTTTCATGTCAGAGATCTCTGATGAATTCAAGGTCATCGTCGTCGAAGCAATTAGGTCTTTGACCCTCAAGTTCCCTGCCAAGCAAGCCCTCATGCTCAACTTCCTGTCGGGAGTTCTGCGCGATGAAGGAGGTTACGACTTCAAGCGGGCTGTTGTGGAAGCTATCTTCGACATGATAAAGTACATTTCGGATTCAAAGGAAACTGCTCTAGCACACCTATGCGAATTCATCGAGGATTGCGAATTCACCAAGCTCTCGGTCCGGATATTACACTTAATTGGCCTCGAAGGTCCAAAGACCCTACAACCCACCAAGTACATCCGATACATTTACAACCGAGTCGTTCTTGAAAACGCCATCGTCCGTGCGGCCGCTGTGTCGAGTCTAGCCAAGTTCGGAGTCAACGCTGTTGATGGGACCATCCGGAACAGTATTCGCGTGCTCCTCAGCAGGTACAAGTGATTGATAACACTGCATCGCGTGCCTTTGCTGAACGGCTTTTGAGCAGGTGCCTTGATGATGTTGATGACGAAGTCCGGGACCGTGCCGCCATGTATTTGAAGGTTATGCAGCAAGATGTATTAGCGCAAAAATACGTCAGGGATGGTATGGCCCCGAGTCACCGCCTTCGTAGATGAAATGCTAATATCCACACCTTTAGATTCGGTCTTCTCTCTGGCAACGCTGGAATCCCAACTAGTGTCATACGTGAATGACTCCGCGGCCTCGGAAGTTCCTTTTGATGTATCCGGAGTCCCGAAAGTCAGTCGCGCACAAGCGCAGCAGGAGAGTGCTCGTCAGTTGCTGCAATTTCTTACCTCTCGCGGCCCAGGCACTGATGACTGGTCCTTCCCAGGTCCAAACGCTATCGATACGATTGTGGCGGCTACGCCTGCGAAGGCAGCCCCGGCAGCCCCTGTTCAGAAGACTGCAGAAGAGACCAAGTCCGCTTATGCTCAACAACTTGCTGCTGTACCGGACTTCGCCGAATATGGTCCGATCCTCAACAGCAGCAACAAGCCTGCTGCACTAACAGAGACGGAAACGGAATATGTTGTCTCCTGCGTGAAGCACATTTTCAAGGAACACGTCGTATTCCAGGTGTGGCTTATTCCTCCGACTTCAGGTTGCTCCGTGGTGTTGAAATGGTTCTACGATAGTTCAATGTGTCCAACACTCTTCCCGACACTATATTGGAGCGCGTGGCAGTAGCAATGCAGCCGAACGACGCTGGCCTGACGGAAGACTTTATCCTTCCTGTCGAATCCCTCTCACACGAAACTTCACCGCAAATTGTCTATGTGTCATTCACCCGTGACTCACCAGAGGGCTACGTTCTCGGATCTTTCGGCTGCACTCTCAAGTTTATCAGTAAAGAGGTGGACCCGACGAGTGGCGTTCCAGAGGAAGAGGGCTACGAGGATGAATATCAGCTCGAGGAAGTGGAGCTCGGTGCGGGCTCGGATTACATCGTCCCCAACTACGCCGCGTTCACGGCCGAGTGGGACAAGATGAAGGAGACCGGAACCTCTTTAACAGAAACATTTGCTCTTTCCAGTATGGGTAGTCTTAAAGGTGAGTGGATTTGATTTGTCAGATCAAGGCGGGAAATAACCTAGTATCCTCTCAGCCGCCTGCGATTCGCTCATTGAGATTCTGAATATGGAAGCGCTAGGAGGAACTGAAAACCCCCAATCTACCTCCGTGCATACCCTCAACCTGTCGGGTCTAGTAACTGGTGGAGGTGGAAAAGTCCTTGCGCGTTGTCGGATGACGTTTTCCTCGGGTCAAGGCGTCACTCTCGAGCTATCTGTACGAGCGGAGCAGGATCCAGCGGCGCGTCTAGTTCTAGCAGCCATCGGAGGCTAAATTGATCTCTAGGAAATATCATACTTCTTTGCGTTTCTCGGTGATCACTGGGTTTCCCGTCTTCTGGACTTTATGCTGTTGCCTGAGTTAATGGTCGGCTGGGATCTGCACGAGCCAGGAAGCATCTAGTGGCCTCCAATCATTGCGGCCGAGACACAGCTGCATCTTCAACACCACTGAAAGTATCAGTTTATGTGATCGTCTCTGAAGCCCTTCGTCCCGCTCCAGCGCTTGATACGGCCAGAAAGGCGCTTTGCTGCCGCGCTTGATCTGTGCTTACAGTGCGGTCTAGGGCGTTGGATCATAGTTTAGCATCTCCATCGAGCCGCAATAGGGCATAACCCGCCAACCAGGCACGATACGCTGGATTTATCTCCCGACCGAGGTGTCGTTTAGCGTTCTTGATAGAACGCTCGAGTGCAAGACCATCTTTCCCCTCGAAGGTCGAGCCATGACCGTTCAGCTTTCTATGATATTTAATGAGCCAAGGTCGTATGCTGACTCTCCACTGATAAATCCTACATGAACTAGTACGAATGCTGCCGACAGCGAAACCATCGAAGGTCTGTGCGCGTAGCGCGTGCTTTCTCACGTCTGTCTATTCCCCAGAACCCCATCGATCACCTTCACTTGTTTCCTTGGAATTACAGAGCCAACCATGTCTGATGAAGGTGGGCATACTTTAGTATACCATTTCAATATGTTGGAACAAAGCTGCACATAGAATTACCGATTATTTTCACGGGCACCGACGATCTCGACACCGTCCGTTTCATCAGTCGGATTAGGCGCATCGCCGTAACTCAAGGCAGATCGAGGGACGAAGAATGGCTCGTAGACTTCACTACTTCTTGTTTCCAAGGTGATGCATTTCACTGGCACCTTGGGTTACCAGCATACACCCAGGAAAACTGGCACGAGCTTGTAGCAGCGCTTGTGAAGAAATATCCGCCAAGGGAAAATTATGGCTCCCAAAGCCCAATGTAAATATCTCTTGACTCTGTGGTTTCTCCAGCTAATGTTAATTGCTGTCCATTAGATCTACTCAGGGGGAGGCGCCAGCGGCAGCGCCCGCGGCGGGACCCTCAAACTTACGAAGCATTCTAAGCGTACCACAGGTCGGAAGACTCAGAATTATTGCTGGGGACTCCAGAGCCGGAACCTATATAAGCCGCATCGTTGAACCGGACACAGGCGTCCTCCTCAGTTGCTATGATGCCGCTGACGCACTCATTGTGCGGATAACCCCATCCACGTCTATACAAGGAATTGAGATCATGGTATGCATTCTCCCCCTTTATTCGAGAACCACAGTCATACAAGTAGTTCACCTCGTCCTAGGACTTCCCCTTCCCGTATAATTGGCTGGGAAGCCTCAGAAACAGCTCTCACCCTCTTAGCCCTACCTTCTCTGGGTAAAAAAGTTTCACTATTTTAGTAGCCAGACGTGAAAGAATAAATCTGACACGAATGGCAGTTTTTCTAATTTAGCCCCACTCAGTCGGCCGGATTCTCACCCCATAGGAACAAATGTCACCCCACCATACGGACAACTTGAGGCCGCAATTTGGAATTACAACCCTATAGACGACTCTATTCAAGCACTGTTACAGGATGGGGGCTGTGCGTTGCC
Organism: Tulasnella calospora MUT 4182; assembly: GCA_000827465.1. Classification (NCBI taxonomy): domain Eukaryota; kingdom Fungi; phylum Basidiomycota; class Agaricomycetes; order Cantharellales; family Tulasnellaceae; genus Tulasnella; species Tulasnella calospora. The sequence goes on along the minus strand of KN822990.1, from coordinate 131,341 downwards.
GGTGGTCCTGGCAGCAAAGCACGACGACTCATCGATACCCTTTTGTGTCCAGGTACATACCTGATGGCGATAGCTGTAAATGTGGACAACGGGCGCCTGTTGCTAGCGACCAACTTCAGCGCGTTCCGTAAAGCATACCCTCAAAAGAATTATGCTCTTGTGGTCAGTTTGACCCCTTACAAATTCGCGAATCCACGAATCTATTCACACCGCCCTCCTGTAGCGGTTGATATTGGAGCAGGTCTGAGGTCGGAAGTAAAACCATACTTGATGGTACTGGGACATATTGTACCGTTATCTAGTGTTGTTGTGTTAACTCCATATGGTAAAGGACCATGGTTCCATTTCTGTCACGTGAGGAAATATGGAACAATTCAACCCACTCCCACCGTGACAATCAATGGCGGACGGAGGTGGATCGTCGTTATCTCAATCCCCCCGCGTCTATGCTAATCATTGACTATTACAGAATCTGATTTGAAATTCGAAGGGTTTGGCGGAACCACGCAAGTTACACAATTCATCACCTTCATTCGGCGCAAAGCACTAGCAGCCAGTCGATCGCGCGATAAAGAATGGATAGCCGATTTTGCTGCTACTCATCTGGATGAAGAAGCGTTTCTTTGGCACCTGAATTTAGATGAAGCTGTTCAGACGGATTGGGACAAACTGCAGCGGGCACTTGTAGAACGATACGGTGGGCAGGCAGCGGCCCGAGCAGCCGTATCTACAAGGTACCCTCCCCCTCCACCCTCAAAAAGGGTCTTATGGGCCAATCTCTGACGGCTTGCCTTAACATAGGACGGTCGCTGAGGCCCCCGCCGCCGCGCCGCCTCCGACCCCCACGAATATCCTTGGTATGTCGTTGGGAGGATCGGGCTTCCTCGAAGGGCGGATTCGTGTCGATGCTCCCGGGGAGACAGGATATCTTTCGCGCATTCTCGACAGAGAATTCAATGTATTCGTTTTCGGGACATCGGTTTCGGATGCGATACGAGTTAAGCTTCAGCCGAGCAGCTTCGTTCATGAGATATCGCTTCTTGTCTGTGATGTTTTTCCGCGTTGCCGTGAAGGAGTGCTGACTTGTTGGGCCTTCCAGGAGTACCAAGCACCTTTCCAATGTCTTGGTATAATGCATACAGAGGCATTTAAATTCGGCCCAGGATCGCATTTGTAAGCTGTATATTCGTTCTTTCGGCGAACCTACGCTGATCATCGAGCTTTCAAATGACGAAGACACGCAAACTTGATCCCAGTGACAGCTCCTGGCGTGTATCCAGTCCGAACAGTGAAAACTGGGTTGAACGGAGTAGCCAGCAACCTAGTCTGGTGCTACAGCCCGGCAGATCAGCGAATTAGAGCTATCTATACTGAAGGACCATGTGAGTAAATTGAGGCTGCAAAAGGAGGGGAACTACGCCTGAATTTGGATTTGGCAGGTACTTACGTGCTATCAGTCCTTCTAAACAAATGGAACAAACGTGTGTTGGTCGTCAGCGACGTTGGAGAGGTTAGCAGGCGTGCAGTGTCGTATTATCATTACCAGGAAGTGGTGAGTGGCCGACCCGGCTGGAGCCTTCTGTCGCCTGGCATGGCTGTTTAGCACCTACTAATCGCTTTGATCACAGACCTTACATTTCGTGCCTAGTTGACGGCTCCTGGATGTGATGTTGAACGCGAGTTATGCCAATCGCATAGAACTTTGTCTGTGGAACCGCGACGAAACTTGGGCCGGCGCCGGTCTTCAAAAGATATCATTATGCCGGCGAGCTCTGGAGAGCCGTGGTACTCCAAACGAACCCCATTCCTCCTAGGCTCGGCGACAATCGGTGCACGAGACCAAGCTCGCGTGCTAAAGCGGGATGGCTTTATCGTCGCCATTTGGGCAGACCGAAGCTTACCTACATCTGAATCTCGGTGAGGGGTTACCCCCTGATGTGGCGCTCTTTGCAGAGCGGCGAAAGCGAATGTCCATCAGAAAGCACAGCTCTGACCGAAAGTTAGCTGTGGTACCGGGCACCGGTGAATGGGATCATAAACGGCCATTTTAAGTTAGGCCATGATGTAGTGGGGAAGAAGCAAAGAGCTGATGTGGAAAAAAGTTGGCCGGGGGTCGCTCCCATCCCTGAGTCTCCCCATGCTGACTGGACGGTTCACCTGAAATATCGCCTGACGCCCCAAACCTCAAACTCTTCAACTTTCTCTCGCCGCCATGAGTGCCAGCACAGCTACACGTCGCGTCTCTGTGTCTAATAGCGTCATTCCGACGGCGCGAGCAATCAAGGTTGACACTCGCGGGGCCGTGATCCTGAACGAAGACTCGCCGGAGGTCAGAAAATGCATTCGTTGGACTGGACTGGCATCACTAATCTTCTGACGTACGCCTACATTAGACGCGAGATAGTCGCAATATCTACCTGCCCAATCACGTTGAACCTGTTTCTCATATTGCTGTCGATGTGAGCGCGCCATTTCAGCGTCGACTGACGACCTTTTGGAAGGCGGACCCTAGCTGACCACAGGCCTTCAGATTGGAGGTTCTCTGGCCAAGGTCGTATATTTCACTCGCTCTCCTCAACCACCAGACTCGCCTTCCTTGTTGTCGACGTTCGGGAACGGTGGCGGGCAGAGCAGTGGGAGCTCGTCGGATGCCCCGCGGACCCCACCAGACGAGTACGCCCCCTCAGCGACTCCCCCTTCAGCCAAAGCAACGAAATTCAACGGGGCACTTACGCCGCTAGTACTAAACGAGCATCAAAACCATGGCTTACAAGGGACCTATCCTGACGCCTTTTTCGGTGCCGAGCTCGCTCGAAGAACGTCTCTTCACAATTTCCCTGGCGGATCTCTCAATTTTGAGCGGTTCGAAACGGAGCATATAGAGGAATGCGTGGACTTTATCAAGGAGCTCGTTGAAAGGTCCGCGGAAGTGAACGGGGTCTCCATCGAGGAGATGAAAGCGAGCGTGAAGATCATGGCCACAGGAGGAGGTGCACACAAATTCTACGAGCTCTTCTCCAGTGAGCTTGGGGTGGAGGTTCGCCGGGAGGACGAGATGGAGTGTTTAATAACGGGTCTCAAGTTCTTGACGCTTATACCAAGCGAGGTCTACTCCTTCTCGGACCAGCTCATGAGATTGCTCCCAACATCAACAGCAGAATTGGAACGGCCCTCGCCAAATCCGCCTCAGTATCAAGTGCAGTTTGAGGACCAACCATCGCCCCAGTTGCCCTGCTTGCTGGTCAACATTGGCTCAGGCGTATCTATCATCAAAGTCGACGAGGATGGCAACTTTGAGCGAGTGAGTGGGACGAGTTTGGGAGGAGGAACCTTGTGGGGTTTGCTCAGCCTGCTCACGCCTGCGACGACGTTTGATGGTGCGGACGACTTTGACACTCATAGATATCACCCTAATTACTTCTCCTGGTCCCATAGAGATGCTTGAACTATCGGAGCAAGGCGACAACGCTACGGTTGACATGCTGGTTGGAGATATCTACGGCCAGGACTACAGTCGTTTGGGTCTCAAGTCCACCATGATTGCAAGTAGCTTCGGGAAGGTGTTCAAGAAAGGGCAGGGCGAGAAGAAAGTTACATTTAAACCCGAAGACATTAGCAAGAGTCTGCTTTACGCGATCTCGAACAATATCGGGCAAATTGCGTAGGTCTCTTGTTATACTCCCTCCGCCTTCTGCTTTCCGCTCACCTCATGTGTCGCATAGCTACATGAACGCGGAGAAATATGGGCTAGACAGGATATATTTTGGAGGCTGCTTTATTCGAGGTAGGTGCCTTGCTTGCGTCCTTCTGGAAAAGCGAACCTGATGAAATTGCACTTCGACCGTTAAAAGGTCATATCGCTACTATTACTACCCTTTCCTACGCGATCCGGTTTTGGAGCAAAGGGAGCAAGCGAGCGATGTTCCTTCGACATGAAGGGTTCCTGTAAGAGGTGTTTGCCTGCCTAGTTATCGTCAGTTACTGAGGTTCTATTTTTTCCAGCGGTTCGATCGGCGCTTGGATCAAGAACATTGAGGGGTAACCCCTTGGAAGTGAACAAGATACCCAAATTAGTCATTCTTAGCGCGTCGTTTAGGCCCACTCGGGGGATTTTGATTTATGTTGTCAATGTTGTACTCTTAGCATTCATTTTTAATGCCTATCTTACAGTCGAGCTATTCACGAACTCCGGGTTATTCGACTGCATCCGTTCCTAGCTACGAATCATTTATCGGTCTTAGAGGTAACCTTCATAGCAGCGTCTTCTCCATCAGACTCCGAGTCACTTGAAGACGAGGAGGTCGAGAGACTCGACGAGTCGTCGTCGTTTTCTGCTAAGGCTTGCTTGGTTTGGGATGAAGATTCGCCTGGCCGTGCTTCGAAAACACCTAGGCCAAGATTCTTAATGGCAAACAGGGCACATTAGACGGTGGCTTTAGTGCATGCACGCAATGAGACAGACCATCTCGATGTAGGGCTTCTTGGGCTGTGGCTCATCGTCGCCACCCAATTCTTCCCTTTCATCGTCCCCTGAAGCAGATTCAGCCTCGTCTCCCAAGTTTTCTATATCGACGCTAGCTTGGCCTTCTGAGGCAATCTTTCGTTCCAAATCTTCGTTAGCTTTCTTCATTGCCGGAAGGAAAGCCTCCAGTCGAGCCAGTACTGGGGGAGGACGGAGTCCGTGAATACGCGCTCATAAATACGAAAAAGGTACTCTAGCCTACGCTCTGTTGGTGGAGGAACATGGTGTGGCCGTGAGCGTTCCCCGGGTGGTACCAAAGGCTTCCTTGCGGAGGGAGTGGATGCTGAGTCTTGCGCCTGCAACAATCGTTCTGGTACTGAATTAGGATCCCGTTATTATTAGCTACCAGATTTAGCACCTATTCGAAGCTGCCTAGCATCCTCGTCTTCGACTTCGAGCAGGGTAGAGGAAGTTTTCCGAGCTTTGGGGTCAGACATTTGATTTTCGCGTCCGAGTTATCCCGGAGCATACAGCTGCAAGCAAGGTGCAACTCTCCCTTCGAGCTGTCATCCACAACTCAGGGATGAATGCGCAGCGCGTCAGGGCAGGTTCGAGCAATGCTCTAGACTGGCGCTTACTTCCGACTTTCGCATTCCGCTGACGCACTAAGCGATACTGACCAGGTATTCGTCGTCATGAGACAAGAATTTTTAACCTTCAGGTGGGCACAGAAGGAGGAGTCTGCCTTGAGTCCGCGACGTGGTGATCGGGCTGTCGTTTGGGGCTTGTGGCGAGTTTAAGGGACGGCGTTGCGATTTGAGGCATGCGCCAGGGGGTTTCCGGCAGCCAAGAGCTCCCACGCGACCTAGTCTCCGAGCAGTCTATGCATTGTATCCAATCCGCGCTGCTTCCGAGACGGTGCATGATTTCTCTATTCACCCGGGGTTCTGGAGCATCAAAGGCATGGGCCGTCGCCAGTCGGGGCCGCCCAAATGCCGCCAACCTCAAATAGCACGACCCACGGCTTCAGCACGCGCCTCTATCTCCCTGTCACCTCCAACCACCTTGCTGCTCCTGCCATCAAACCACCAAATGAATGACAGGAATAACTTGTTATACATCTGACCTGGTGTCCTCTAAGGATGACATTCTGCATGCAGAATATTCCCGATATGTGACAAGTTGGGTTGCATTTGCTTGCTCATGTCACTAACCGCAGGAATTCCTGACGCCCATTGTTCCAGTGGTGGGCTTCACTATCCTAATCTGGGACCATTTCTGCACGTTTGAGGAGGAAGTTAGGTTAATGTGGACTGCCCCGAGATCTCTCGTTAAGACGTTGTTTTTCGGGGTACGACGGATTTTCCCTTTCCGTACAAAGGCTGGATATCAAAGTGACTTTATGGCCCATACTCCATTCGACAGAATCGATATATTACTCCGGTGTTTCAAGCTATCACAGTCTACCGTAAGCTATCCACCCCCAACGTTGACTGGTATTTCGGTGTTGCTAACGGCGCCGCAAAGAGATGAGTCGATTGGCAGTCTTCTCCGATACAGTAAGCCTACTCTGTTGATTCCTAAGACTTTATCACTAAGGCCAGGTGCACTTTCTTCCGCTAGTTGTAAGGTCCACCGATCGTTCCGAAGGTTCCCATTCTCAAAGTTCTCGATACCCCAACCCAGTTGCAAACGGTGGACAATAATTAATGGCTATGCCGAGATCATATCCCTAGCGGTCTCGAATCGTAAGCGCCCGTGAACGGCAAATCCCGGTCTTTGTTCGCGGCGGCTAACGACGCTCCACTAAGTGTTGCTCCTCTTCCGGCTACACGCCCTTTGGGGCGGGCGTCGAAGCATCATAATGAGCACCCTAGCACTTTATATATTGACATATGCCGCTATTACGATAGTGGCCACCTTTAGTATTTTGGAATTAACTCGTGAGTTGGCGATCAAGACCGTAGTGCTACTCGCTGATAAAATTACCTTCCCCCTAGCTTATCTACACTACTCAGCTCTCGCAAAAATATGTTCCTCTGATCACAGGCCGAGGCTTATGTCTGCCTTATGGACGTTTGCTGTGGGTCCTCCAGCCATTGTTCAGACAGGGCAAAATTAACCCCAAGATTGGTCCCTCGCAGCTATCCTTTGAAACGGTCGTGTTCCTCATGACTGCAGCCAAAGCTTTCGAATACCGCAGCTCGGAGTATCACAACCCCATATTGTACATCTTATTTCGTGACCAATTTGCTTATTATATCGTTCGTCGCCTTCTAACCCCTAGCCCTTAAAATGGATTGCTGACCGGACTCCCTTTCTCCCTCATTTATGCTCCGAAGGTTATCATGGGTGAGACCTTACTACACATCCGCGCATCTCGGTGTTGTGATCGGGAGGAAACTTACTCGCTTCATTGCATCCAGGGTGTCGAGTATTCAATCTTGTAATCTGGATTACCCTGCCTCCTTCCTTCCTTTTCCTAGGCCTCTTGTGAGTATCTTGATTGAGGCTAGGTACTCTGTGAACTGACTTGCACTCGATTCTCTGATAGTTTCATCTGGGCTTTGATCACCGCCCTCGTGTCCCGAATCATGCTTCACCTTCGAAGCATAGCTTGCGCAAGCGCTCATTCCAGAGAGACGTTCTTCGGCGAGACTGCTGGAAGCACCCGGATTGCCTGGGCTCGGCGTACCGCACTGGAATCGTCGTTTTACGCTATGTCCGCGGCAGACGGCCAGGCCGCCGACCCGATGGAAGGCTCTGAATGGAACGCTGGCGACGAGGGAAGAGGAGAGCACATCCAACTACGGAAATTTCATACCAGGAAATCAAGGTTATGGGACTGACAGGTGCCGTGGATGCCTGCGGAAGACTCCGATCGACCTCGAGAAAGGGACTTGGAATCGAAGAGGGATAATGGGAAGTGGCGACACGCACGCATTTCGGGTCATAGGTGGCTCCCCCGTTTCTCCCCATGTACGGTTTCTTTCGAAAATCTGGATTTCGATTCGCCAATTTAAGTGCGGCTTCTCAGGTTCTTCCAAAATCAGGAGCTCGGTTTACTCGATTTGGGTACAAAGGTGGGTATCGCATTGCACCCGGCAGGAGTTGGCAACGTGTGACCATCGTGAATCTTCGCCACGAAATCGAGCCTTTCCCTATCGTGGCGTACGGATCAGCTGTGGATCGGGAACGTCAATCTGGCGGTATAAGGTCGATGGCTGGGGGCCCCACTTGGGATTGCATTCCTCATCCACGTATCCATCCACCCGTCTAACTTTTTACTACGGTAAGTCATATCCTTTGCTTGAACCCAAGACACCTTTCTATGTCCTACGTGTCGTGTTGCTCACATCTTGTGTTACGGACCGACCAGTCCCCCTCGTAATGCGACGTCTCCGTTCCAAAACGACCAGCTCCGACCTTAGCCGGATCGCATCTCTGAGAAGCCCCACACCATCTACCTTTCCACTCTCGATCGCAATGGAGCTTCCCCCTGACGTCCTCTACTACATCTTTGTCCTCGCACAGGCGGGCGTCAGTGAGCCCCGCAATGTATCTACCACCGTCAGCCACGTCTGTCAGCTCTGGAGAGCAGTCGCAGTCCACGCTTCTATCCTGTGGACTACCGTCACATTTGACAGCGATCGGTCGCAATTCGATGACGAAGCCCTGTTCCTCGAGCGTTCCCGAGATGCGTCTCTGGAAATCGAGATCACCGGCCAACCATTCGACACGCCTGGAACGAGTACAGTGAGACTCAGGGCAATTATCGCGCTCATTCGACCTCACTCGCATCGATGGAGAGTTCTCAAGGTATCGGGCCTGCCTCCGAGAGTGTTTACCATGCTCTTCGATGACCTCCGCTCGGTTGACGCCCCAGCATTGGAAACCCTCGTCGTCGCGCAGCAAGCTTGGACATCTAGGGCAGATTGGGCGTTTCGGCCGTTCGAATCTGGGACTCCTAGCTTGAGGGACCTCAGACTCAAGAAGGTACCATGGGATTTCACTGCCCCATTGTTCAACAACCTCCAGAAGCTCATACTCGACGGCATACCTGGTAGAGCCAGGGCGCTAGATGCTGAAGCTCTGTACACCGTGGTTGAACGCAGTCCGGAGCTCGAGGAGGTCCATATTTGGCCCTTTCCAACTCGAGCAGTGGAGGCGGGGGAGCCCCTTCTAGCATCGCGGGTTCCACCAATTCGTCGAGATAGGCTGAAAAAGCTTCACATTGACTCGCCGGCGACCATCGAGGCGTTGCTGAGTGTGGTGCTAGCCCCGTCACTCCTCCGATTTCCACCGCTCTACCATATGCGACCAGCACTCTTCCCCGTAATCTGCAGGCTCAACCCCCTCACCTCTCTACGCGAGCTTACAATAACAGGACCCGATGGCCCGGACCCGGCATTCGATGGGCTGGTTGGGTATCTTCCCGAGATGTTGAGAGCGCTGGAATCCTTGGAAGGCTTGAACTTCTATTACTTCGACTTCAGGGATCGGTGGCTCAGGTGTCTCGAAACCAGCTGCCCTCGTTTGAAGCAGTTGGCTCTGACTGGCTGTGCGGGCTTCACGGCAGAGTCATTACAAAGGGTCATGGCACACAGAATGGGAGCCGAAGAAATGCAATCTCTCAATACCCTATGGATAGTGGATTGCCAAGGCTTAACCATGGAGCAGGACCTGCAAAGCTGGCTGGTAGCGAATCTCGCTTATTTGAGGCTTGCATAGGATAGGGTAGAAGACTCGGATTGTTTTGGCCGGGTTATAGGAAGAGCCGCCTTGCAAGGGCTCCACGGACTATATTGTTGCACTATCACAAAGAATAAGAATTCCCCCTTGGGTAACCAAAGCCCTTGTATAAATTGTATATTTTCTGGGCGGGGCGGAAGACGATGTCGTGCAACAGCTCTGAACTGTTGGCCCCGGGTCTCGAACTTGAAACACGCGTCGACTTACAGTCGTACGAAGTTATTGATGCGAATAAGTGAAAATGATACAATGAAAGGCTAGCCTTGAGCGAGGAGGGGAGAGACCAGCCGGGCGGAGAAGAGGTAGTGTGGTGGCCTCCATCGAATTCAGACTAGCACCACGTCACCTAGCCCGTGATACAGTGCTGCTTTGTTAGAATGATCGCAGAAATTTTAGTTATAATTAATTTGGCATCCCTTACGTGTCAAGCTGGGGAGTTTTGCCACCTTTCCGGGGCCAGTATTCTGGGCGGTCCAGTCTGCAACAAGGGTGATGGGAGACGTCGTAGGTGTTGACAAGGCTTGACTATGTCTACACGTTTAGACAGGTTTACAGAGAGTCCGTTGCTTGGATAAAAGAGGTGGTCGTTCTGAATTCTAGCGGTGGGTAGCCACGGTAAGATTGCGAAAGCATGGGTGTTGTGAGGAACTTGGCCAAAGCGCCACCACTGGTTCGAATACCACGACCGCTCATATCACAACGTCCCTCGAGGTGGGGGTGCACATTCTCCTTGGTACTAGCAAAGGGGCGAAAGATGGAATCGAGCATTGCTTTGATTAGATGTTGACCACGTGCCTTGGACTCAGGGGCTTCTGAGGCTCTGGTATATAAGCGGGTGTCGATGTTTTGCCTGAGGTGAGTAGTCGCCGCCCCTCCGACGTCAAGCGCGTCGTCGCGCACCAACCACAATGACCACGACACCTATATACCTTCCGGAATCCCTACAATATCCTATAGTTATCACATCCATCGCTGCTCAACAGTCGTCCACCGTTGCGCGTGGCACAAAGCTACTTCACTACTCATTCGAATTCACCCCACGGCGCACGTTCTCTCCAGATCCTGCTGTCAAGGCACCCCCACCCAAGACAGAGAAACGCTTCAGCTCATGGGAGTCGACCTCTGATGGTGTCGTTAAAGAATGGCACCTCCGTCCAGGCCAGCGGATAACTCTGAAGGAGGCCAAGGAGACTCCAGCTTTGACCTTGCTCGAGGAGTGTCCCCATTCTATGCAAATAGCTGGTTTATGTACCCAATGTGGCAAAGATATGACTATGTGAGTATTTGGGCTCAGAATACTTGAGTCAAATGTCTTCTGACGAGGTGAATTGCAGAACGGACTACATTGGAATCACCGACGAATCTCGCGCTGGCATACGGATGACCCACGACGCGGCTGGCCCTACTGTCTCCGCTTACGAAGCCCGTAGGATTGAGCGAGAGACAGCAGATAAGCTACGCGGAGCTCGTAAGCTCATTCTCATCGTCGACCTCGACCAAACCATTGTCCACGCCACAGTCGACCCCACGGTTGGCGAGTGGATCGCCCAAGGCAAAGCATATGAAAACCGAATGGCAGAGAAAGCTGCTGCTAAAGCCGTTAAGGTCGCTGCACTTTCAAAGGATGATGATGATGACGAGACAGCGAGCGACAGCGATAGTGAGATCGAGGTCAATCCCAATTGGGAAATGCTAAAGGATGTCGCGCAGTTCAAACTTGCCCCCGAGGCTCCTGTGCGTAGAGGCAAACCAGTGGCTCGGGAAGAACCCTGCGATTACTATATCAAACCCAGGTGAGCATTTACCTTCGATGACCTACGGAGCACAAATCAGTCTCTTGGCTACAATCTGAACCATAATCACTGATTTCCTTTAGACCTGGTCTTTCCACATTTTTAACGTCATTGAAGGACAAGTACGAAATGCACGTCTATACAATGGGTACCCGGGCCTACGCACTCCAAGTTTGCAACGTAATCGACCCCAATGGTTCCTATTTCGGCGGTAGAATTCTTTCACGGGACGACAGTGGAAGTACGTCATAGCAAGCTTCTCATATTTTATAAGCTCTGATCGAAGAAATCTAGGCCTTACTATGAAACATATTCAGAGGCTATTTCCTTATAATAGCAGCATGGTCGTCATCATTGATGATCGTGCAGACGTCTGGGGGAATAGCCCAAACCTCGTGAAGGTCGTCCCTTGTGAGTTTCATGTCGTATTTAACCTATAACGTAGTTTCGGGACTGATCTTGGAAATGTGCAGACGACTTTTTTGTTGGTATTGGCGATATCAATGCAACCTTCCTCCCGAAATTGCCTGATCCCGTTGGAAACGCGGCTGAGACATCGGCGACGAGTACCCCGCCTTCCGAGCGTCTCGCCTCTCCCAGTAATGGATCATCAGATTCCACGGTGCCGGCTTTGGCAGCCTCCCCTCATACCGCCTCTCCTGCCCCGCCTTCAACTGAGATCGACATGACAAAAGGAGAGGTGGAAGCAGCGATCATTGCCGAAGCCCAGTCGAAGGCGGTGACGTCGCAATTAGAAGAAAGGCCTCTAGCCAAGATGCAAAAGGAGCTCGACAAGGAGGAGGAAAGGGAAGAGGCAGAGAAGGAGGGCGGTGCTCAGCCGGCAAACGGGCATCTCAATGGTGCGAAAGAACAGAATGGCCACGAACACCATCATCACCACCACAAAGGCAAAGCTCTCTTAAGCAATAACGATTGGGAGCTTGAGCGAGTGTGGAACGTAAGTATCCCATATCTCACGATGTTGTATCGACCGACTGACCGACCACCCTCGTTGCAGATTCTGCACGAAGTTCATCGTCGGTTCTATGAAGCCGAAGGCGATAATAAGGCAAATTCCGTGGCGATGCAGGGGAAGGGGAAGCAGAAAGGATCTTTAGCGAAGAACAACAAGGTTCCAGATGTTGCAGTGTGTAGAAATTCGACAAACAGATTTGTCGTGGGCTAACTGCTACTCTCTCTGTTAAGGTCATTATCCCGGCTCTCAAATCTGAGGTCCTTGCCGGCGTTCGTATTCTATTTTCTAGCGTGATTCCTCTGGGTACTCCGCCTGAACAGAGCGAGGCATGGCGTTGTGCTCGAGAGTTCGGCGCGAAGTGTGCCATGAGGCTGACAGACGAAGTCACCCACGTAGTTGCCGCAAAGGTACGAAGGCTTCCCTCCAACATTTACCCGATACTGATACTCCGGGTTGGTACGTTTTAGGAAGGAACGCACAAGGTCTTGGAAGCTTTCCATAAGGGCAACGTGAAGGTCATCTGGACGAAATGGTTCAATGACTGTATCGCCTTGTGGAAGCATCTCGAAGAGAAGGGTGATTACTTGCTCCCAATGCCTTCCAAGCGGACGCTAGATTCAATCGATGCCGCCGCCACCCCAGGCAGCCACGCGGGGAATGAGCTCAATGGTGACGGGGATGGGCGCCCTAAAGCTGGGCCCTCGGTTGAAGATACCGGGACCCCAGGTACGGGCACTGGCACACCAGTTGGCACGCCGCGGATGGTCGAGTTGGACCTAGACTGGGACGCTGCTCAGGATGAACTGGAGGCGTTCCTCGCCGAGACAGATGATGAAGGCGGAGAAGGCGACGAGAAGATCGATGAAGACGGCGAGGACGAACCAGGGGATGAGGATGATGCTCCGGATCGGGAGGGGCGCGACAAGAACTTTGGAGCAAGAGATATGGATGAACTTTTAGCCGATGACGAGGCTATGGAAGTCGCTTACGGCGAGCCAAGGTCAGTTTGCCTGTTTCCATTATTCACGGAATCTGTAACAGCTAACCCGAGATTTTAGTGGCTCCAAATCCGTCTTGAAACGGCCGCGAGGGGGCACACCCGACTCGACGGCATCTGATTCAGAGGACGATGTTACTCCTTCAGCGAAGAGGACGAAGCTTGCTCCTGGGCCCTCAGCACTCAACAACATACTCACCCCAGACGAAGAAACAGACGAGGATGAGGAGATGACTGGATCAAAGCCGGGGTCTATTGCTCTTTCTGGGCCCGGTGCGGAGAACGAAGACGAAGAGGAGGAGGAAGACGGCGAAGAAGAAGAAGAAGGCAGTTCCGCTGCGGAGGGCTTTGGCGACTCAGCCTCGGACGACGAATCTGACGATAGTGAGGATGACGACTTTCTCAATGAACTGTCTGCTGCGAGCGATGGCCCTGGGTGAATGCCTCTGACGTTATCGCTACCGGCTTTTCGAGACTGTATCCACCTACTCTACGCGATCCTTCTTGTATTTGTATTTTACTGGCCTTGCTTTCTTACTTTGCTTTATTCATAAGTTCATCGCGCTCAACGCAGAGAGGCGAAGTGAACCATCTGCCGGCGGTTTGTCCCTGTGTGTGCTCGGCCCTTGTTGCCAGAAATTCCCGACTGGACTGCGCTCTTTCCCTCACCCCGTCTTAGACAACCAATAACCGGCTCAGTCTACCCTGTCCTTTCCCTCTCCATCGCCCTCTCACTTCCACTCTTTATCTACACTCTCTCGCCGCCTTCCTTCAGCACCTCGAACCGACTACAAAGACGAGTCTGAAAAAGATTCGTTGGCAAAGCCTCCACACTTCGACCCAACTCCTCTCTCGATAGCCGTCCATGGCTGACCCTTATTATAACGCTCGTTCACCGCAATACAATGGATACTCTGGTACGGCATCTCTCGTGGGATATGTTTTATTGCGTTTTCTGAAATGTCCTGGCTTTTGAAAATGTGCAGGGGCTGGAACCCAGCAAGGTTACGCTCAACCCTCCGATCAATACCAACAACCGTACCGTCAAGAATCTAATCCTTTCGATGCCCAGTCAACCTACTCTCAGTCCCATCACGGTCACCAAAGTGGCCCCAATTCCGAGTGGGACTCCCGCAGTGCCAAGTCGTACAATACGTATAACGGGAACAAATCCCAGTACGAGATGAGCCAGGTCTCCCTCAACGCTCCTCCAGTGCCTGCATTACCCTATCAACCAAACCAATATACTCCAGACTACCCACCATCGCCTCAGCCTCCGTATGGGGGCGTGCCACATCGAGGTACCTATGCGTACCCCGAGAGACCGCAAGGCAGCCCGAGAGACCCGAGTGTTGCTGGATTTTCCATGGCAAGGGAGAAGATGATGAAGCGACGGGTAAGTGGTGTAATTTCTTGAGCTTCTGTTGCTAGCCTTCCTTCGATTTACCCGTGGCGCGTGAGGCTGATTGAGATGCACTTCCTTTGTTTACGCAAACACATTACCCCTGTAGTCTGTCCGCAAAGTCGCACTACAAGAAGGAAACCTCGTCCTCGATGTCGCTGTGCCATCACACATTGTCGTCAATGGAGCCACGAGCGACGAAATGACCAAAATGAGGTACACGGCAGCAACGTGCGACCCAGATGATTTCGTTCGAAGCAAGTACTCGCTCCGGCAGTACTTATACGGCCGGAAAACCGAGCTATTTATCGTCATGACCATGTACAACGAAGACGAAGAACTGTTCTGCAAGACCATGAATGCCGTTATCAAGAATGTCGCCCACCTCTGCAGTCGGACGAACTCGAAGACTTGGGGTGCTGATGGCTGGAAGAAGGTAACGCCTTCCCGTTTTGTAGCCCAGCGAAGAGTAGACCATTAAGAGAGGTTTTGCTTAGGTCGTCGTGTGCGTCGTATCGGATGGCCGTAACAAGATTAATCAAAGGACCCTCAAAGTCTTGTCCCTAGTAAGATTGACCTTTGACGATTCTGTTCTGTGGAACCAATCTCATATGTTTACCCGGCATAGATGGGATGCTACCAAGAAGGCATTCCAAAGGATACTGTTGGTGGCAAGGATGTGACAGCGCACATTTTCGAGTGCGCCAGAGCCCGAGTTTTCTGCCGCCGAACGATGAATTAACCTATGGTCTGACAGGTTCACGTCTCAAGTGGTTGTCTCTCCGACTGGCGAGGTCTCTTCGGGTGCTTGTCCGGTTCAAATCCTGTTCTGTTTGAAGGAACAAAACAAGAAGAAGCTCAACAGCCATCGCTGGTTCTTCAACGCATTCGGTCCTCTTCTGAATCCGAACGGTGGGTCTGACCCACATTCCGAACTGGTGTGGCAGCTGAACTCGACTGGTCTCAATTCTAGTTTGCATCCTGCTCGATGTGGGTACCAAACCCACGGGAACCTCGATTTACGAGCTATGGAAATGTGAGGTGGTTTGGTTGTCAATGGAGCATAAGCTAATACTAAAATCGCCACGTTAGGCTTCGACAAGCATCCTGGTGTCGGTGGTGCTTGCGGGGAGTACGTCTAGGTCTGCCTCTAGTAACTACCTGGCTGCCTGGCTGACCGGGGCATTTTTGCAGGATCTGCGTTGACACTGGCAAGGGTTGCTCCCTTCTTTTGACAAGCCCGTTGGCCGCGTCTCAAAACTTTGAGGTGAATAAAAGTTCGATTCCTGTCGGTGAGTAACAAACTAACGTGACCGCACTCATCCCATAGTACAAGATGTCGAACATCCTTGATAAACCTTTGGAGGTGGGATTCGCCCAAACGCAAACCTGTTGAATTTCTCTGATCAATGCTCCTTCAAATCTAGAGCGTTTTCGGTTATATCTCTGTGCTACCTGGTGCTTTCTCAGCATACCGTTACAAGGCGTTGCAGAATTTGCCAAATGGGACTGGGCCTCTGGCCTCCTATTTCAAGGGCGAGGCAATGCACGATGGTGGCACAACCGAAGCCGGCTTGTTTGGTTCGTTAAGTCTTCCTCCTGCCCGGACGAGGTTGAAGAACTGACGTGAAGTCCCTGACGCTGTTAGAGAAAAACATGTACCTCGCCGAGGATCGTATCCTGTGTTTCGAGATTGTGACGAAGAAACGAGAAGCCTGGACGTGAGTATCATCATGATTTTAGCCAACGTCTCTCTTTTCCTAACACGACCACTGTATAGGCTGCGATATGTCAAGTCTGCTAAGGCCGCCACGGATGTTCCCACTACCGTGGCCGAATTCATTTCCCAGCGTCGACGATGGCTCAACGGTTCATTCTTCGCTGCTCTGCATGCCACGGTATTCTTCTTTAGGATATGGTCGTCAGGCCAAGGCTTTTTCCGCAAGCTTGTACTCCAGGTACTTATACTGCTGATCTGCCCCTGACCATCAAGCGCTGATACAAAATCTATGAAACATTAGTTTGAATTCATCTACAACGCTATTCAGGTAAGCCGACTCGCTGGACGATGAGAGACTTCTTGTCATAAAAACTTGGTTATTGTAGATGCTTTTCTCTTGGACGTCGCTTGCCAATTTCTACTTGGCTTTTTTCTTCGTAAGCAGCTGCCAAAACACTTGATTAGACTGCGCTCCTCATCTCGTACCAACCTTCTTCTAGCTGGTCCAATCTGCTACTGAAGACAACAACGACGCTTTCAACTTCCTAAGCCAAGGCGCTGGAAAAATTGTCTTCGAACTGATTCTCAAGGTTGGCTAGGAATCTCGCCCCGTTTTTCTATGTTGTATGAACTAACGAAACACAAAACCTGGCAGCTCTACATTGGTTTGATTTTCGTCGTTTTGATTTGCTCTCTTGGAAATCGACCTCAAGTCAGTTCTACTTTAGCTTGCGCCCCCTTCAGACGAACTAATCAACCTCCATCATAGGGTTCAAAATGGACATATGTAACGGCAATCATACTGTTCGGCCTTTGTAATGTCGTGTACGTGGTATCCGGTCCCCTTCCG
Organism: Tulasnella calospora MUT 4182; assembly: GCA_000827465.1. Lineage (NCBI taxonomy): Eukaryota > Fungi > Basidiomycota > Agaricomycetes > Cantharellales > Tulasnellaceae > Tulasnella > Tulasnella calospora. Next base: position 114,389 of record KN822990.1, on the reverse strand, counting down.
TTTTATGTACTAACAGGCCTCCCCTATTTAGCACCCTTTGGTGCGCAGGATGGACCGTCTACCTATCTGTTCCACACACCCTTGACGGCTGGGCTAAGTGGCAAGAGTAGGCCACACTCCACTATCCGTTTCGTAGTCCGTACTAAGCCACCCTCACTCCAGGTTATTAACCAATCCAACTTTCCGCGACATTGTGGGCCGGTTCTTTATTCGCCTGTCGAGTAAATGTATGTTGACAGACTACCCTTTCTAGGCCATCTCACTGCTAGCCACGTATGGCTTGTATTTCTTCGCGTCTTTCATCCACTTTGAACCCTGGCACATGTTCACTTCGTTCCTTCGTGAGTGCCATCACTATTTGTCGTGATTCGAGTACTGATTGTGATGGTTATTTTCCTACAGAGGTGCGCCACACGTCTTCAGGAATCTCCATGCCTTTACCTAGCTGACAACCATATTGCCCTACTAGTATCTGTTCCTGCTTCCGAGCTGTGAGTTGAGCCATGCGCACTCGAAACAAGCAACATGTACTAATGATACCTCTCTACAGACGTCAACATCTTGAGTAAGCCACAGATATTCTGAGTATGTCATTCCACATGCTGATGTTCTTCATCAGTGCTTTACGCCATGTGCAACTTGGTATGTCTGCTTTAGTTCATTATCAGGAGCCGCCCCTCACTTCACCCACTTTCCTACAGCACGATGTTGGCTGGGGAACCAAAGGTGATAACGGAGCTGCCAAGGATCTCGGATCTGCGAAGAAGGTCAAGACCGACGACGGCAAGGAAATGATGGAAGTCCAACTACCGACTGCTCGGGAAGATGTTGATGGTTTATGGGCCGCCAGTCGGGACTCGTTGCGTCAGAAGCCACCCCCACAGAATGACAAGCGTGACGCTGCTACAAAGCAAAGTGATCACGACCGAAACACTCGAACAAACGTTGTACTGCTATGGGTGGGGACTAACATGGCCATGATCTTGGGTTTCACATCCACCAGCTTCGTCAACGTGAGTAGTACTTCGTGAACCAGAGCTGCAACACTGGCACCCTCTGACAACAACCTACAGTGGGTAGCCGATGTTTCAGGACATTCTTCGAAAGGCCCATTCAACCCCTACCTTATATTCCTTTTCTACTCCCTGTGAGTGAGCTTGCCGCCACTAGTTGTCCTCGTCGACTAATAACGGACCTTTCTTCTGAATCAGAGCTGGGCTGAGCGCAGTGGTAAGTATCAATGATTCATATGCATGGCGTACTGGCATACTCAATCTTCCTTTGCAGCGCTTCTTTGGTTCGACATTTTACCTCATCCTCCGCTTGCTAGGCCATTAATTGACCAGGTGTGATATAATGGCTAAACTTTCCGCTACCCCCCTCTGGATACCTCCTCTTCGTTTCGCTGTGTACAACGTTCTGTGCTGCCTAGTGCAGTTGTTCCTTTCTGTGCCATAGTTTATTTTGCGAAATGGATCTTTAAAGAGAGCATGTCGCTGGTGATATAAAATGAGCCGAGACCTTTTTCTGTGCCTGGTAAGCATGAGCATGGAATAAGAGTCTCCAAATCAAGTCTCGAAAGGAAATTCGGGCAAAGAGGGTCAAGGCGCGTGAACTGGAATGACCTGGGCGGGTATCCTACAAATTCGTCAGGGGTCCTAGGATGGGAAAAGTTGCGAGGGGAAAGAAAAAAAATGGAAAAAGAATAAGCTTTGCTTTGAGGGGGAATCGAACCCCCGGCGGATCGAATTAGTCAGAGAACTTGTTCAATGGCAACGATCCAGGTTACCACTACCCCATCAAAGCTTGTTGATTTCAGAACGTAAAAAGATTATAAGGCGCGTTAAGATTTTTCCCCGTCAAATTATTCACAAAGCTATCACGGAGACCACTCAAGCTGGTACCAAGGAGGGACATTGGCCCTACAACGGACGTGGAGTTTTCAGAACCATCCCGGAGACCCCCGCTCAAAGTAGCCTCCAGAAGTTGAGCCATTCCGCCGGCCGCTCTCCTTATCCTCGTAAGGTACGTTACCACGTTCTGGGGAGAGCTGTTGCGGCCCAGGAAAAAGAAAAGGAAGCGAACTCCGAACTACTGGCAGATTCCTCATCCGCTCTGGGGTCATACATTTCGTTCTGTCAGTCCGGGCTCTTTCTCTGGAATCATCGTAGAGCTCCATCTTGTTTACGCTTCGTGACGGGCCATTAGATGTACATCCAACCTCTCGCGCGTCAACGGGAATTGGTCTCATTGTCCGGTCGTTAATATACTATCCGTGCTCGAGTATGCAAAAGAATGCATTTCACATCTAACGGACCTAAACTGAGTTGCGTCGCAGACTTCGACCTTTCCTCTTTTTGCTGAGTTTGTCCACCATTCTGAAGTCATCTTCAAATCCGCTAGGCAGACGGCCTTCTTCCTTCCACTTATCCATCAGCTCTAAGGCAGCCTTGTAACCAATATCGACAAGTTCATCATATTTGTTGAACTGGAGAGTGCCATACTGTTGCCCAAAGTTGAGCTTCCTTGGTTTAGAGAATTAGAACCGAGGTGCTTACCCCTTGAACTGGTGGTTGGATATAGTAGCATCCAGGCGTATTTTTGGCTTCTTCTAGACTGGTGATACTCGATACACTAAGCAACCACAATCCTGTGAGCGGAACAGCATTACTTGGAAACGTTCTCCGACGTACTAGGCAAGGCGACTCTGTATTTCGGTGATTGGAGGAATGTGACGAACACTTGAAAACGGATTCCACCGGTTGATTGCAATCCATATTCCAGAGACCGTATCCCCGAAGTTGCGCGGCGAGTTATCGTCCAGCTAGGCCAACGTCAGCGCACATCAAGTTGGAGAACTTTAAGCAACTCACAGAGCCCACGTCAACTGCAATGATAGTGTTCGGTCCCATAGACCTCATCGTAGATACCTATCCCCGATTGCCTGTTAGCGAATTGAGTGTGGTGAGATCAGCTGAGGGCTCACAGGAAGGTTATCCACTTTGTAAATAAGATGGGTTAGCGAGAGATCAACCATGACAAGAAGAGTCAACGTACAATAGCCTCCATCGACTAGCATATTGCCATTATCACATAGCGGTGGTAGAAGGCCAACAAGCGTCATTGAGGCTCCTAGTGTCCGCTTTAGTAAACCTTTATGCTCCCCTAAAGGCGGTATTACTCACGGACGTATCTCCAGGCGTAGCCTGTGTCGTGAATGTCCATTTGTGATGTCAATATGTTGGTTGAGTTGCAGAAAAACGGGAGCCACATGTCCTCAATGTGGAGGGCACCGAATGCCTTGAACTTTGGTCTTAGTGACGACCGAACCCAAGTCTAATCCTCTACACACCTTAAAAATACCGCGATTGAACTCGTGACCCTGTTGCAGAGGCCATGATCAACACAAGATCTTTAAATTACCAAGCGACCTTACCGTAGTATAAGCGACAACAGGCCAGGTAACATCGGATAGCAGGCGCCAGATGTTGCCCATTCGCGAGCCAAATGCCTTGACTCGAGCAGAACATTGGATAACGTTGGCTTCTCTAGCATAGAGACCTCCAACAAGAGCTCCGATGCTCGTTCCTCCGATATGGTCGATTGGAATATTACGCTCCTCAAGCGCTCGAAGAATACCCTAAGTGGCACTTTAAGTCAGCTAGCTGAAGCAGAGTAGGTTACTGCGTGCGTACCAGGTGGGCCACTCCCCTTGCTCCACCTCCACCAAGCACAAGACCGATGGATTTCCCGCATATTCGTCGTGCAAGCCTGGCGAAGTCACTCAGGTGGTCTGGGCGTCTGGAATGCGGGGTTGCTGTGTAGCCCCGATATTTCTTGATCTCTGTTTGGACGATATTCTTGATGTCTTTGAAGGCTTTCACGGCAGCAGGATCCTCAGGAGCAGGGTGCGGTGTTTGTTTAACAATGCCCTAGGGTCGGATTATCGTTAGCGCGTCGGAAGCGGGGGGCCTCAGTACGTACGGGCAGCTCAACATGGTGGTACGCATGAACCCATTGACGGATCTGATGATTGAACTGAGCAACACACAATATCGCCCAGAGCAAACGACGACGTTACCTTTAGCCATTCCCTGGTCGATCCCTGCGGAACACTTCGATCAGGATGTAAGAGGACGAGTTCTTTCCTCGCTGTCGTCTTGGTGGTCAAGAGCAATCGCTCATACTCCCCAATGGTAGGGTCATCTCCCATGCCCACAATCATAATATAATCGGCCTTACAGAGTCATGCACGTCAGAGGTCACATTAAGTGAAGACTTTGAAGTCAGATATCAGAACCTACCTGTCGGATGCACGTTTGGGTCCACGGGGCGCTGACCGGCGAGTCGGCCACGTACAGTACAATCCGATACCGTTGCTCTTGATCGGCAAGCCAGCCCGCTACTTTGAGTTTACCCATCCGTGTAAATGCATGGCGACCGACATGGTTCATCATAGAGGCCTGGTTGAGGTATACAGTGGATGCTCCAATTTCCTCCAGAGCGGAGTGCAATTTTTTAGCGAATGCCGAAACTGGCACGTTTCGAGCGGCAGGCAGGATTGCAACTGTCTTGAGATTAAAGTTGTTGTTGTTCACCACCGTGGTTCTAACCTTGGAAGAAACAGGATTGGCCGGTTGGGCGAGGCTTCGCACTCTTGAGGCAACCATGCGGAGGAGCCTAAACAAAATATTAATATTCTTCGGGCTCTCGTACGAAGAAAACACATACTGCACAGCTGCTTGTGGATGCCTGTGTAGTGCGCTAGTTAGAGTGGTGCTAGTCCCGTTGGTGGTTATTCAGCGTACCTCACAGATATAGCGTTGAATAATGTCTGAGGCATCCTTGCAAGTTCGGTGTCACGGATAGCGTGCAAAGTGCTTGTTCGATTTGACCGAGTTATGACGTCTAGTTCGCCAACGGTATCCCCTTGACCGTATTCCCCAATGACACCCCCGTCTTCTTTCTCAGCCAGAGCTCTTAGCCGACCGTTGATGACGATGTAAAAGCTGTCGCTTGGGTCGCCGGGGCGCCACAAAACCTGTCCTGCATTGACTTGCATCCAGTCGAGTGAAGAATCGATATGAAGCACTACAGAGCCAAAGTACCCAGTTAAGTCATCGTAGTTCGATATATTAGACCCACTTACCGAGGGGAGAAAGAAGCGAGATCAGCCGTTTCGACAATGTCAGCAAAACAATAGGCCGCCGCTCGATTAGACGCTCCATAGCATGATATGGCAAGAACCCGACGTAAGTGTCAACTTTCGCCTTAATCTCAACGTAGGAAGGTGTTCCACTCAGAGAAGCTAAGATTACAATGGATTAGCGGACCGGAAACCCTATGTTATAACCAACGTTTTGCGTACCCAGGTAGCCAGCGATTCCACCGGGTTTAACGGTGAACAAATGCTTTGAGACCTTGGTATTCAAAACGCCTTTGGCAACATGGGAGGACGCTCCGTTTCTAAGTTTAGCAGACTGCGGGCCTTCCCCCCATCGGACCCCTTGGCTCGAAGTGGCCTTGGCCTTCGACTGGCTCATGGATTGACGCGAACCTGATCGGACTGGGGCACCGTTTGATGAGGTTGAGGTGGTTGGGCTGACATGTTCTTCCACGGGCAAGGAAACGTCCAAGAAGCCGTCAATGACGTAGAACAGACCTGATTCATAAGGAAACCCATCATCAACCCATTAGCGAGATCTCCCGACGATAGGAAAAAACCTTACCGGCGTTTCTCTCTCCCGCTCGGACGAGTGTACTTCCGGCGGCGAAGCAAAGGATCTCAACCTCATTGTCTAGGCCAGTCGCATACGGATGATTGCCAACGATCGACGCCGTACCCGTCACTGACGATCCGTCGTCCGCGACCGCATCCAAGAACGACAAGGTAGAGAACGAATTCGGGAGCAATGCACCTCCACCTCGCCTACTCGAGGCTACGGACTGCGAACGAACGTCAAAGGGAACGATAACCGGCGATGCGTCTCCTGAAGGGGTGTCTGATATGGGTGGTTGGAGCAGACCGATAGACTTGGCGATACACGACATCACCTCATCTCGCAAATTGATGTCAGCCTGAGCGACTGGGATGGCGGAAGCTGCCTCGCTTCCAGCTGAAGGCGTGTCCCTTTCGGAAGGTAGCCTGGCAGCCTCGCGAATTGGGGTTGGGAGGGCAGACAGGTTCGCGGGAAGGCCGGGTGTTTTAGGCGTAGCGCGGGATCGTGGTCGGTAGGTGTCAATTGTGCTGTCGATAGCAGAACTGGTGCTGGAGTGCAAATCACCGGCCATGACCGCCATATGGGAGAGAGCTTTTCCACTCATGGATTTGGTGATCGAGGCCGAAGGTGCTACTGAGGCTCCTCGTACCCCTGAAGCTGTCCTACTATCACCAAAGGTGGACCCGCGGGAATGCGAACGCCTTTGTCGTCGGTAGGAAGAAGGACCGGGAGTCGTTGGGCCCAAAGCGACTGGGGAATCTCTCCATGACCCGACATTGCTCCCGAAATAGTCGTCCTCCGAGTCCAAACCGATTGTGCTGCTCGAATCTAGACCAACGGTACTGGCAGACGTCATAGTGTCGTCCTCCGTCTCCACAGCTTCACCATCGTCCGGTGAAAACTTGTTCCGAAGATTGTGCATCCCTCCGCCTTCGTAGAAAGACGCTGGGAGGGGGTGGCAGGCAAGTTCATTAATAGCCTTCTCTGTCCGCAACACTTCCGTGGTAAGGCCAAGGTACTTGTGAGCAGCATTGAATGTGACACGCGAAAAGCGGGTGAGAATGACTGTTGAGAGGCAAACAATGCAACGGTCAATATTGCACTCCAGATCTGGCATGAGGCAATGCCATACCTTGTACGATATGGGCAGAGGCTTTTGGGAACTTCTTCGTAAGCCTTCGGAACGCCTCTGCCGGGATAACAGCCAAAGTTGAGTCCTGGGTAGCTCTTGCGACGAGTCCGCGGCGAACTTGAGAGCCCGTCAAAGTTTGTTTTCGGTGAATTGGCGGTCGCCTGGAGTAAGTATTGTCGGTCCCCGGGGTGCTTGGCGCAGTAGCTTGAGACCTGGAGCCGGGAGTTCGCGGTGTCATAGGATAAGCCCCTAGCATGGGGCTTGAATTCGCCCCAGTGCTCAAACCGGAGTGTCCGCCGGCAACAAATGATAAGGGCGAATCTTCGTATGAACGCTCCCTCCCTGCTCCGAACCCTGGCCGAACGTGGCTAGATCCTCCAGGTGACATCATTGGGCTCCGTAAATCCAAATTTGATATATCCGAATTACTCCGTAGTCTACTTGTTGGCCTTCCAGACGCTTGCGTGCCTGCAGCAGAGCGAGCATCCGCTTCTGAAGCGAGGGGATCGCTATCTTCGTCGTCCTCTTGGTCTTCTTTCCAGCTGAGCTTAACGTTCTCAGTGAACAAACTGAGGATAGTGAACAAGCTTGATAGAGTACCCCCGCTTCCGACCTCGTTGAGCAGCTGATATCCGTTCATTTCTTCTTCTGCCCAAGCGTCTTCTTCGTCCCCAGGCTGTCGACCCGTTGGGGCGTAGACCTGGACCAGACCTTCGATGACGCAATAAAAGTTCTGGTCTTCGTCCAATGCTAGACTGTCTCCCGCGATCAACCGACGGGTTTGCAGGTGGCGAGCGAGTTCATGAAAGACCTAGTTGAAGATGAGGTCAGCCAATCGAGTGCTGCGGTGCGGCATCGAACGACGACCTACGGGCTTTTCCAAGAAACCAAATATTCTAACCGCCGAAAGGAATTCATCCAGATATCCATGAAATGTAGTGGGAGGCTCTTCTCCTTGAACATCGGGGTGTAGTTCGGTGACGTCCGGCTTCCCCAGTGGCAACTCTCTGTACTCTTCATATGCATTCAGCCACCTGAACCGAACAAAGAGAAATGCTGCTACAAGGGACAGGATGGCAATGGTAACCAGGTTAACAAAGTTAAGCTGGATGTAAATGCAGGACGGTAAGCGAAAAGTGGTTGCACAGCAAAAATGCAACGTGCCTGAAGGGTGAGAGTGTAAGAAAGAATAGCATATATCCAAATTGGAAGGGTGATCGTGACAAAGGCTACGGCGGTTTTGACCCATGCCAGGAACCAAACTGGCCGTCGGGGAGGCATTCAAGGCAAACGTGTCGGGAAACAAAGTCAGTTAGGATACAACTTTATCGAGTCAAGGTGCTTAGAGGTTACGTACGTATCACGGAGAAGCAGGCGGTGACCAGCGAGACCAGCGGATGAGGTTCATACGCGTCCATTACGGGTTTGGTCCGACGGGGCGGGGGTTGGGGTTATTGTAGCGAAGGAGGAATTGACTTACAACCCTCGAACGCTGTTCTTGCCGCTTGATTAGGTCGGAGAATACGTATAGGAGACGAGTTCCGATGTCCAGGGCCCGCGGGAAGCTGCCCGCACTGAGTAAACCCAGATGGAACTGAACCTTGTAACTCGATATCGCACGTTCGATTCCGTAAAGGGGTTGCCTCGAGATCTTGATTGAGATGGTCGCTATATGATGGATATTCACGCTTCTGTGCTGAGATGATAGACGCTTAGGATATGGGGACTTCAGGAGGTGAGCTGGAGGGAGCGTTGGTTGGGAGGGGTTAAAGTTGCAATGCGGACCGAAAGTCGCGTGAAAGAGCTCAGGGTCCAGCGAGGTCCCCGTCAGCAATGACGCATCCGGCTCACGGAGATATTCCCCAGCCGACGCGCGTCTCAGAGTGAAAGACGTTTTGGTGAAGGGCAGCTTGAGCGCCAGGAAGAAATATTTTAACAGAAGCGATTTGTATGGTTCGATTGAATCACTATTCTAACTACATTCTCTGTTCAGGACAGGTCCAGCCAGTCTCCCGTCTTCCACAAGTTAGCCAGAGATCTCCTCTTCAGCTGAGGACGCGACTTTCCTCGCATGTCGAACCTCGAATGTGGCCACATGCGGCCTGATCTTTGAGTATTCCTTGAACTCTTCAGACGCTGCAAACGCCGAATGCCGCTCCACGGCATCCCATCCCGAAAACAACAGCCATTCGTCGCTGATATCCTGCCCGGCTCCGTTTGCAGCGGCGTCCTTCTTAACTCCATATACGCGGCCAACTCGCCACCCTCCAACGGGGCTCCGACCCGAGAAAGACGTCAACCCGCCCGACTCGGCACGCCAGGTTTCTTCGAAGATCGTCTTTTTCGCGCCTTCGACTCCATGGCGGCCTATCGCAACAACAGGAGATTCGTTGATGAAACTTGTAGCGTCGCTGACGACGGTGTCGTTTGATGTCGAGGTTGCAATTTGGGCGTGATACATCCACTCCACGTCAACCGGCCCCTCGAGCGATGACACAAGCCTTTTGTTCTCGTCCGACGAGATGAATTCTTCGTGAGATTCTACCGAGGGCCAGAAGCCTACGATGTACAGGTAATATGGATCTTCGTGTTGCTGGAGGAGTGTGAACGGGTATCGCTCTGGTGTCGAAGCACGGAGAACGTGGAGAGCATGGTGGAGGGCCTGCTTGATGTCTGGCGTAAGAGGATTGTCGCTAGAATTAGCGGGTGACTCTGTAGTCGGTGGGAGGATGTGTAAGAGAGCAAGCTCGAGGACGGGCATAGTGGTTGAATGTGGTAGCTACAATCAAACTTGGACAAGACAGTTGGCAAGAGGCGTCGTCATGCAGGGCCCCCTTTAATAGGAAGGCGTTACGCGTACGCGTACAACGGAATACCCACGTTATACTGCGGGCACTTCCTTTTGGGGTATTAGACCGTCGACTCTCACGACGGACACCTAGACCGAGCGCCTTCGGATCGCTTTCAGTCGTGGCATCTCGCGACGGGCAGCCAGACCGAGCACCTCGAGGTCGCCCTCAACCTCCACCTGCTCCTCTACCCGACCTCCACCTTGGGATATTTTGTACCAGTTCACCTCTGCGATGGGTGACCCTGGATGATCGCTTCCACTACAGCGCGCTATCGAGAGGCGACGAATCGTGGAGGCACGTTCGGCACTTTGACCGGATTAGGTGAGCAAGGCCCAGATGGTCTTCCACCCCTTAACTGTCTTTAATGGAAGCAGAGTTAGCTTGGACATGTATGATCTGATATTTTTGGTACCTTTTGGTAATGGCCTTGCGGGACATGGTAAATCAGGTTCGCTCTCCTTGGGGGCTTTCTTCTCACCTCAACGAGTTCACACGAAATCCCAGCTGTAGGGAATAGATTTCAGTTTATATTAATATTTATACCTGCGCAGTCTTTGCGTGAAGCCTTTCCGCAGTATTGAATTGATTCGAGGTCTCTCAGTACAGTCTCGGCAGCCACGGCAGGGGAGGAAGGGCAAGCTCGACTCGGCTACACCCTCTCCCGCCGTTTCGATCCCTGTGTCTCCCTTGCAAACTCGGGAGAAAATCTCATCAAGCCCCACACTATTGACAATGTTCATCGCCTTTCTCCTTCACAGCGTGTCGCCTTGGCTGGTACTATCTATTATTCTGAATCATTTCGGTGGTTAACTTCCTACTTCACAGCCTCTTTCCCTCCAAAACACCCCCGAGCTCGGTCTCAGAGAATAAATTAATGCTCGATGCTCGCTATATAAAACAATGAAAGAGAACACAGAAGCAGATAAAACTAGAATAAATGAGGTGAATGTCCAAGTCCAGGATAAATGACCATGATAAATAAATTAAAAGAAAGAATAAGAAAAGGTCCATAGCACGTCGACGTCTGAAGACTAGGAGGGGCTTCTAGACTGATGCTTCTTCAGGTGTCTCTTCAGGTTGTCTTTCCTTCCAATCACCTCGCCGCACACATCGCATTCATATGTCGCAAGAGACGGGTTATCGGGGCAGGAATGTGTCCAATGGCGAGCCCTTCTCGACGGATCATTGAATACAATGTTGCAGCGGCATGGCCTCGCCGGAGGGGCATTGAGAATAAATCTGCCCTGGACGGGAGGCTGGGGGGGCTGCCCTGAAGACGAACCTGTTGAGCTTGGGGAAACAACCACCTGGAAAACACCTTGTCCGGGTTGAGATGCGCGACTCCGAGCTCGGGCTGGGATCTGGGCTGGAGGACTCGGCTGCTGAGGAGTAACTGGTGCAGTAGCCGAAGAACTTGGTCCGGCCAATGAGGGGAGCTGGTCCCATGGCATTGGAGGTTGATTTGGTTGTCTATAAGGAACTTGGGGTCTGGGAGAAGAGCCCCCAAAAGTGTTAATCCAGTCCGCATTACAGTCGCTTTCATACGCTGCTCTTTGTTCGGGGCTCATAGGTGTTAAAGGGAAGAACGACGCGACGTTCCTGGGTATCTGGTTGTTGTTGGAGGGGTAATAAGACATGCACTAGAGACACGGGATAAGTTTAGTTGAGCAGAGATGGGTTCCGATAGAGATTATGCTTCTCGAGGCGAGGTATTCTGGTGTCAATGGCAGGTGAAGCACAAGGGTGAAGTATAGGGAGTAGTCCTCAACGCGGGCAGACTTATAGAGCGGAATGCGCACCGCAAGTAGTCAAACTTGTTCCAGTGGATAAGACCGCATTTTATACACAAGTTTCCACTTTAAAAGGAGATATCAGGTCTGGAGGTCCTCTAGTTGGTCAGGGTCGCCCCTATCAGGTGTACACTAGGTCCATTGAGAGTCGCTTGTCTTGTGAAACAAAATACAAACATGAGTTTGAAGCAGTGAACTAGGCGAGTCAAGTTTGACCTTTTCCGTATTGTTGCTGAGCCTTCAAAGCATGCTAAAAGCGTACAGTTTCCATCCTAACATGACTGGCGGTGACTCGGAGATGCAGACACTCATATTGAGAAGCACGGTTCCAATGGGATAAGCAGAGCCTTCTCTGAGAATTATTTGACCTCCTAGAATGTTTGCGAGCTTGAAAGTAGACATGTATGGATACAAGTCTACTTTTCAAGCTGTCGGAGCTTCGTGTGGTGTATGGGCGAAACCACCCTTGGCGGTGCTTTGTTTGGCGTGTACAAACCCCCACGTGCTGCACCCGTCCTTCGACGCTCCAACCTTCGTTTCACGAGTCGCCACGCCGGATCAAATAAGACGTATACGCTCGGCTGTACAACAACTTGACTGAACGATCTGAGTCTTGTGACTGGAGACTCAGCTCGTCGCGATCGATTGCAACAGCATCCATGGCTCCGAGACGCAAAGCAGAAAAGAAACCACAGCTTTGCTGTGGTCCGCTACCGGAAATGTTTCAATCCTTCTGAATATTCTTTTACTTGGCTTTCATAGCCTTTAGCTTGGGATGAACGTTAACCAATCCTATTGCCGGCAAGGATGCCAGCGTAGCTCCCCGTCTTGCTGTCAGGTTTGTTCGAACCTTTATGAAAGCAAGCGCTGACTTTGCTTTTGGCTAGTTATATAAAGTAATTTTCCGCCCTCTAAGTTGCATGACTTCGTGGTAGTGTTGCACAGGACGGGATCGGGGTAATCGAGGACCCCGCCTTCGGAGAGTTCTGTGGCCTCCATCACCCAGTGGTTCCAACCAATGAGTACTCAAGATACTATCCGACTTTTCGAAGCATCGCCGAAGGATTGGGAAGAAGCCTTTCTGAGGCTACAGTATCTACCGCGAGGCTGATGTGACTTGCCAAGTGTCGAGCCATATAATAAAGAGAAAGCATCTTGCAATGACATGATTCTTGCAGCAGAGGGAACGAATCTTGCTCGTTTAGCATAAAGACAATTGGATCGGGATTTTAAAGGCGCTGTTGGGTTTGCTACAGATCTTGTTGCAATACCTCGAAAGACCTTGGGATCGAGTAGATCAAGCTTAAAGTTCAAATAAGGCCAAGGCTGGTAAAGGGGTAACACCTCTCGCGCATCAGTCCCAGGGAAATCCCAACGAATAACATCAGACATTATGTACAAGGCAGCAAACAGGACATTCAGCAAAAAAAAAAAAAACAGCAGACAATATGTACAAGGTCGTGACACAACATCAGGAAGACAATAAATATGGATACAGCCGCGGAAAGCACGTCGCGGAGCAAAGGACAATAAGCAAGAAAGCATTCATGAGCAGAGGAAGAGTATGGCCGAACCAAACGACGACAAAGAGCGTTTGGGGGCGGTGAAGAGAGTGATAAGCCGAGGCTCATGTTGAAGCGATACGGCGGTCGAGGTCGAGAAGTGAAGCATTCACGCTTTTACGCGTCTTTGCTTGAGCGAGCATTATCTTTCGGGGCAGTGACCGGACAATCTGGAGCGAGCTGGCCCCGAGGCAACGGCGCGCCGTTGTAGTAGGCTTGAATGGCGGCGTGGAGGCGGGCCCGGGCATCGGTGGGTTGTCCCCCAGACTCGTTAGACGCTGTGACAGGTTGTTGAACAGTACCCCCACCAGGAGTCTTTGGGCGCGGTCCACCACCTCGCGCTTGATTCATCCA